>LR753351.1:426149-438400 GCA_902729485.2 Mus minutoides | reverse complement strand
ATAATTTTTTCAAAATATTAATTGTATTTCATTGTATTACAGTTAAGCTGGATAGAACAGCAACCAACCATTTGTGTCAAGGAGATTGTGAATGCATTTGAACTGTATGTGTTTTGTAGAAAATTGGCACACCTTGAAGATCAAGTAATTCATGGGAGATTGACGAATCATTCTCAAATTTGTCACATGTTTTAGGCCCTGATCATTGGCTTTTATTGCAGAGCACGAGATCAGCTTTTTATACAAACATGAATTTTTAAATGTCTCTGTGTTAGTTTTCAAGACATCTACCAATGATAATCAAAATTAGTTAAATGTTTTTAGTGCTTGTGTATTCTAATACTTTCACAGAAAAAATTGTAGTAATTTTTCAGTCATCATAGAATGTGATAGAGTGTGAATAATATTAAAATAATTATTTATTTTCAATATAACCATGAAGATACAAACATAGGCTTTAATCTAGATATCATTATCAATTTTTAGACACATGTTTTGGGACCACTTTTTAAGGTATATTTTTCTATACTACTTTAAATGCTCTAGAATATATTTGTGGGATTTGTCAAGTAGAAGTGAGTTTTGCCAAGTGGACACGATTTTAATGAAACATTTTAATCAAAGAGTGTAGGATTTTCTGAAGTGTTTGAATCATGTCACTATCATCTAGATGTCTGAGTTGACATCTTGTTCTTCACAAGACAGTGGGAACCACAAATGGAATAGTACTTTATTAATTTTGTTCATTTGAGAGTAATGTATAATTAAATTTGAAGTTTATTCTCCTAAAATAATACAATCAAAATTATAATACTGGAAGAAATATTACCTGTGGTATATTTAAAGTGGGTTGCTGTGTGAAACATAGGCCTCCAAGTAGGAGGAAAAATCATTTTTAGATAATGACAAATTAAGATTATATACTGATTTTCAAAGCAGAATTTGGCAAAATAGACATAAATGGTTGAGAAAAGTGAATATAATGAGAAAGATACGATATTGGTAATGAAGGGCTGCATCAGACATGGAGGTTCCTGGGCCCCTGGGCCCTCAGGGGCATAGTAGGCTCTGCTTTGGTCCAGGTGCAGGTCCAGGAGCTGCTGAAGGGCAAGGTGGAGTGCAGCAGTGCAGGTGGTGGCAGGAAGTTTTTTACTCTGTGCTCCTTTCAGAATATTTATAGCATATTCCCATCTACTGACAGAGAAAACAAGCAGTTTAATTGACTTTCCTAGGATGAACACAGTGTCCGGTGTCAGTACAGTATCATTATTACAAATGATCTAGTAGACTTGCTTATAGTGCCTATTGAATATTAGATGACAAGTTAGGTTGAACTAAGGATTATTTCCTATAGGAAGTAATAGCCTAAATATATGGAAGAAAGTTAGTCTTTCTTTGTTTGAACTGATGAGGAAAAAAAATTTCAGGCCAGGTGGAAAATAATCAACTAAGAGTTCAATGAGGAGCATTTCTTTCTTAAACATGACTGTGCAGCTGTGATACTGTGTTTCAAAGTAGAATTCACAAAAGCTAAACTATAATCAAGTTCAAACAACTAAGGAATATGTACAAAACAATCTGGAATGTAAGTGTTGTAGTTTGAAACAAGCAAAATCCAAGTGAATACCTGCAAAATATTCCATAAATTTAACAGAAGTAAACTAGATGGTTGCTGTACATATTTCCTTAACTTACCAGCATCCTAAATTTATTTGTCCATTTTGATATCAGAGAAGAGGTTATGAGGCAGTTGTTTAGGTTTTTTTTTTACATGTTTTTACTATACTTGGGTTTCATTAGCCTCAGTGCTTGAAGCCAAATAAGATTTCCCCTTTTCTATACAAAGGCTGTACCTAGTCCTTCTCACACATCTGAACAGATGTGCCTCTTGGTCTTCATATGAATCCTGAACAACCTGAATGGTTGCTACCCCAAAAAGCTGTTGCCAGCATGTAGGGTATGTTTTGTCTGGCCTCAGTGGGAGAGAATGTGCATAGCCTCACAGAGACTTGTAGTACAATGGTGGGTGGATACCCACAGTGGCCTCCATCTGCTCAGAAGAGAAGGGGATAGTGGATGACTGAGGGATTGTGGAGGACGTGACCAGGAAGGACGCAGTGAGCAGTATATAGTGTAAATTATTAAAAATTAAATAAATTTATTTTTTTAAAGTTTTGTCCTGTTCTATTAAGAAAATGAGAAGGAACTAAGCTTATAACTTTAACCACCATTAAGAAAAAAATAGGACAAAAATATATTGGTTTGACTCTCACTTTATTATGTATATTGAAATATTAATTAATTTAATTATTAAAAAACTTAGTTGCAACTCCCATTTCCCATTGGTGTTTCAAATGTTAAATATGTATCAGTGCATGGAAAACTATCAACTGTGACACTTATGTTCTTCTGCACCAAAACCAAACAAGTGTGATTTCTCTAGGTCAAAACTGCATATACTATATAAAAAAGGAAAGGCTCACAAAATGACAAGATGCATTAATTGACTTATTTGTAATGACTAACTAATTTAAGAGCTGGATCAGTAGTCAGTAAGTTTAGGGTAATGGGAGGCAAAAGAATAATTGACCACAGAGTTACTTTAGAGAGGCACTATCGAAATGGAAATATATGACACCATAGCATGTAAGGCTATGTGTGTTTCTAGATAAGATACTCCTGAGGGCAGTTAGCATAATTTTATTTGGGATTAAATGTAGTTTTAAAAGGAGTGTTTAAATCAAACATCGAACTTACACTGAATATGTTTCTCTAATAATAAGCTTCACAGCAAAATATTCCACCCAAGGTAGGATTTGGCTAGTCCTAAGTTTTAATTTTACAAATAGTAAAAAATGGTAAGAGCTAATTATTTTTAAAACCTCAGGAATTCAAACATTTATCATCATCATGCAGATTGAAGTGCTTGAGGGGACCTGAAACCTGAGTCTTCAGAGGAATTCAAGATGAAGAGAATCATTTTGGTAAGTTGAATCTTGAATTTCCAAGGTAACTACTAATACTATACATTGATTGTTTGCTTTCATAATTCAAATAGTCTTACAGAGTAAGATTCTCACTGCATGTAGTTATGCGTGTTAAACACACTTTGGGAAAATGTAATAATTCTTTCAGTCACTGCATAATTGTTTATCTGCTGGAGTCATGTTAGATACAAGCAAGTGGTTATCCTCACTTCTGTAACATTTATCACTCAATTGACAGACTTTTCACAGAATTTGTCAAATTATATGGTTTGAATTGTGGGATTATAATGTTTTCAGTTCAGCATAATACCATTGTCAAAGTGTCACCCTCACAGAATTATTTGGATAAAGGAGCCAACAAATCTTAATTATTTTCCTGAGAGTCTGAATAATGTATTTCCACATTTGGTGTTTAGCAATAGTAGTTGTTAATATGGTATATGGACTCAAAGAAATATAGGAAACATTTTTCTTTGTATTTAATATTTTGTGAATATATTAACTTACATTTTCTAGGAAAAGACTAAATTTTTATCATATTTCCATGGCGCTTTATGGATGAGAAATGTGATACAAATACTTCTATGCCCTGATAACCAATTTTAAATAAAGCATTCAACGTTTGAGGTGTACTTTCTTCCCTACTTTAAAGTAACATGTAGCTTTCTTTAGATTCGGAGTACAGTTCAAAGTAAAAGGTCTATTGTGACTTTGAATCAAAAGAACATATCACATGTTAATTTCAGTTGTCTAAGTAAAATTTACTGGATAATAAATACTCTACTTTGAGAGGTTTTATTTATTTGAAAAATTCCTGGTAATGCTAATCTTAAGATATGGATGTTGATGAGGTGCTGCAAAGCAAAATGTCCCAATAGAAACACATGACAGCCAGGATGGGTTTTCCCTCATCTGAAGTATCCACTATATACCCTTGGCAAAGAAACTCACCATTTCAGACAATTCCCAGATCCACAGCTGCTCCTTGACATCCATGTGGGCAGCTATGGAATGATGACATTCAATAGTGCTGATATTCAGGTGGCAACCTTTGTGTTTTGTCTTTCACAGGAAACTACGTGCTTCTGTCAGTCAGACAGGATATCAGCAAGAGAATAGCCCTTAACCTTGAAGGTACATGTGCTACAATTTAAAAGGTTAGCATTGCACCTGCTCCTTCCAGCATATATTTGTGTTTTCATTCTTTTAATCCACAGTGTGTGGATTAGAAGGTTTCTCCAAGTCTTTATTTCTGCATACTAATTAGGATCAACTGAAATGCCCTTGCTTTTGCTCGTCGAATTTTAATTGGCAGTAAACACAGACAGTCCAGATTACTGAGATAGACTGGCTTTCAGGAGACTCCTCACTGTCTCAAACTGACAGGAAAATGTTGCTGCATTTTATGAAGAAGGTTTTTTCCTGTGGGTGAAAGCTTTCTTCATTTAGTTCATAGATGTATTGTTATAATGTGGCTGATTTATGAATTTTGAATTACATCTTTTAGATGACCTTTTAATTTCTGCGTTAAAAAGAAAAAATGCAGAAATCTCAGGGAATTTGATGAATTTTACTTTTTAAAAGCTGTTTTGGCTCAGCTATCACAAGCATGAGTGGTGTTTCCTTCTCATTTCTCAAAATAAGAGTGTTACCAGTAGGTCTGGCAGGGAGTGAATTGAAGTAAGATATTATCCTTTTGCCTTATGAATGCCAACAAGAAGAAACAGACAAAACAGACAAAAAGGGCATCATATAAAGGCTGCACTGAGGAATAAGAATGGAACCTTAGAGATATAAGCCCTCCCTGATACAGTTCTTTGTACATACATAAAATCATTACCCTTCAATGATAATTAATACTTAGTTAATATTCTAATTACTTTTACTCTTCAAAACAAAATGCAATGTTTATTTTATCACATTATTTAAGCCAGTTTTTCTTCTTGCATGTTACTTAAGAATAATTGTCACCATTTATATCTATGAATGACATTTAATTCATGTACAACCACCAAACCCAGACACTATTGCATATGCCAGAAAGAATTTGCTGACAGGACCCTGATATAGCTCTCTCTTGTGAGGCTATGCCAGTGCCTGGCAAATACAGAAGTGGATGCTCACAGTCATCTTTTGGATGGAACACAGGGCCCCTAATGAAGGAGCTAGAGAAAGACCCAAGGAGCTAAAGGGGTCTGCAACCCTATAGGAGGAACAACAATATGAACTAACCAGTACCCCTCATAGCTGTGTCTCTAGTTGCATATGTAGCAGAGGACGGCCTAGTCGGCCATCAATGGGAGGAGAGGCCCTTGGTCTTGAGAAGATCATATGCCCCAGTACAGGGGAATGCCAGGGCCAGGAAGCAGGAGTGGCTGGGTTGGGGAGAAGGGTGGGGGAGGGTATAGGGGGTTCTAGGGGTAGCATTTGAAATATAAATGAAGAAAATATCTAATAAAAATAAATGAAGATATCTCCTTGATTCTATGAAATGTGTGTTTGTATTAGGGAATACATTAAAATCTGGCCTGTTAGGATAACCAATGGCTTTCGTACTATGCAAAAGTAGTTTCTGTGTGCCAATGTATATCATTCACTCATTATGAAAGTTTGTTTAAAGCTGGATAGGAAAGAGAAAAGTCTCAAACGGGAACATGAAACTTCTGAATTCCTGGGATGTGCAGCCATTTGTGATATTCTTTGAATCTTTTTCCCCCTTGAACTCTCAACAATTAATGAAATATTTGCTTTTATATAAATGGAATAGTCAGTATTTCTTTCTTTAGTAATTTTTTACTAGTTATTTTATTTATTTACATTTCAAGTATTGTCCCCCTACCCAGTTTCCCCTCCACAAACCCTCTACCTCATCTCCCCTCCCCTTGCTTCTAGAGGGTGCTCCCCCATACCCACCTACTCCAACTCACCACCCTATGCTCAGGCATCAAGACTTCACAGGACCAAGGGACCCCTCTACTATTGGTGCCAGATAAGGGAATCTTCTGCTACCTATGCAAATGGAGCCATGAGTCCCTCCCTCTATGTGTCCCTTTTGGTTGGTGGTTTAGTCCCTGGGAGCTTTGGGGGGGGGGGTCTGATTAGTTGATAGTTATTCTTATTGTGTTGCAAACCTCTTCAGCTCCTTCAATTCTTCCCGTAACTTCTCCTTTGGGATCCTCACTCTCATTCCTATGGTTAGCTGCATGGATCCACATCTGTATTAGTAAGTCTCTTGCACAGCCTTTCAGGGGTCCTGTATATCAGGCTTCTGTCAGCAAGTGCTTCTTGGCATCAGCAATAGTGTCTAGGTATACCCAACAAAGGGGAGACAGAACCTGTAGAGACCATATCCAGTGGATAGGCATGGCCTCTAGTTGAGGGATGGGGCCACCCACTTATCTCCAAATTTTTAACCCAGAATTCCTCCTGTGTAAAGGAAATGCAGGGACAAAGAGTGGGGCAGAGACTGAAGGAAAGGCCATCCAGAGAATGTCCCACCTAAGGTTCAACATTTCTTATGTGTGAGATTAGAAACAAAATGGCTAAAGAGTAGATGATAGAAAATCCAGTCTATAAATACTTACCCAATTATATCTGATTTTCCTGATAAATCATTAATAATTCTACTCTACCTTATTTGTTAAATTTCCATTAAATGTTAAAAGACTAGATTCTGAACAATGACAACCAACAAACCTGTCCCTACCCACCCACACTCACACAAGCACACAGGCCATCATGCACCAAAGCAAACTAACACACAATAAACAGAAAAACGAAGGATTCCTATGTCACCCAAGCAGGCCTTGAACTCACTCTCCTTCTATGTTAATCTCAAGAGTGTTGAGATGGCATGTGTAACCACCATGTTCAGTTAACAAAATGTAATTTAGAAGATTACTAAGAGAAAAAAATGGAATCTACCATCAGACACCCACAGAAAATCTTCTTGCTTTGTTTCTACCCTCAGTTTCTAAAAAAATTTGATCGACTTCTTTCAAATGTTAGTCAACCTGTTTCCCCTCTTTTCTCTGAGCAGTAAGTGTGTAATGAAGCAAATTATCTCCAACAATTGCTCAACTAATATATACAAGTAATTAATCCCATTGAAACTATTTTTGACCAGGTTAGATCAGAGGTAATTTTCTGCAAATGAAGGAAGTCCAGACAGAATAAATGAGAGAAGTTGTTTAATTTTCAATCATGGATCATGATTTGGACTCATGAAACAACTTAGTATTTGTGTGAAGTAGTGTGTAGAGAATATGTATTTGAATATAGGAATTAGCTAGGAAGATTTAGATGCTACAAAGGCACAGGAATCACTGATTTTTACATTTTATTTTCTCTTTAAAATAGTGCTCCAGTGAGCTACATCCTTAATTATTAATTTGCTATTCACATTAATGAACACAAAATCATGAAACTTAGATTTTATATGTTTTACAATAATAGACTCTATTCATGTTTGGGTGAGCATGGATAGATGAACTTGGTTGAATTTTTAGTGTCATAATTTAGAAGATTTTTAATGGGTGATATGGTTAATGGATTCATAGGTCAAGTAGATACTTTATCTTTCCTTTCTTATAGTAAAGAAAATATAATGGAAAATTCTATTTAATACCTTAGTGCTTTCTTATCTGTTGAGTTACAAGCCACATTTAGAAAACATTCTTTTCCAAATTCTTGATACAAAAATATGCAGAGCATAGACTTATGTTCTTCTAATTATTATATGTGAGTATGTGTGCATTGTGTATTTGGGATTATAAGAATGTATTTTTCTTTAATTATCATTTGTCTTTGAAGCAATCAGTGAGATTCTAATAGGAATAAGGAAGAATATTTATGGTTGTACATTACATTTACATGCATGTGATATACAGTCATCCTGAGAGTTACACAACATATTATAAAATGCCTTAAATTAACAGCCGTTTTTAAAGTTAATGATTTTGTACCTAACTGCAATTGTAACTTTTTCTGTTTTGGTCACAAATTATTTTATTTATAGCACTTGCTATATGCAGAATGGAAGCCATAAATGCAGTTCGTAAGTAGAGCAATTGCCTCAAAGCTAAAAAGTGAGAGATAAAATGAATGTCCAAACAAAATGTTAACTACTGACTAATGATTTTCCCCCTGGAAATTTCTGAGTCCAAGTTCTTTTTGTTTGTTTGACTTCATGTACATAATGGAGATGAATGAAACACAGAATTTTAACTTTCATAAGATTAAACTGAGTCTTGGAAGGAACAATCATTAATATTGAGTAGGACATAATGACTGTTATCAAGACATAATTTTTACACATGCCTTTTCATTCTTGATTAGCCTTTGCAATGTGATAGCTTCAACTGAAATCTGTTCAAAACAGTGTTGTAACATCTAAAAACAAGTATCAGGCAGGTTTCTAGACACCTAGATTTTATTGATCGATGATTTTCCCCCCTACAGTGTGTTCTTTAATGATAATTTCATTTTTCAGTATATTATAAAGCATTCGTTATCTTTCAGATTACTTGAAGTTTCATGAGGTCGTATTTGTCAATTGTTGATCTTAGAGCCTTAGCCACTGGTGTACTGTTCAGGAAAATGTGTCCATAGGAATGTGGGTTTACTTCTGTGTCTTAGATTTTTACTCCATTGATCCACATTCTGTCTCTGTACCAATACCATGCTGGTTTGTTGTTTTGTTTTGTTTTGTTTTGTTTCACTAATGTATTGCTCTGTAGTACAGCATGAGGTTAAAGATGGTGATTCCCCTAGAAGTTCTTTTATTATTGAGAAGTGTTTTTTTTTTTTTTTTTTTTTTTTTTTTTTTTTTTGTTTTTTTTTTTTTTTTTTTTTTTTTTTTTTTTTTTTTTTTTTTTTTTTTTTTTTTTTTTTTTTTTTTTTTTTTTTTTTTTTTTTTTTTTTTTTTTTTTTTTTTTTTTTTTTTTTTTTTTTTTTTTTTTTTTTTTTTTTATCATGGGTCTTTTGCTTTTCCATATGAAGTTAGGAATTTCTCTTCTATCTCTGTGAATAAGTGAGTTGGAATTTTAATGAGGATTGCTATGAATCTATATATTGCTTTTGGTAGAATGGCCATTTTTCTATGTTGATCCTATGAATCCATGAGCATGGGAGATCTTTTCATTTTCTGAAATTTTCTTCAATTTCATTAAGTTTTGGGATGTGCCATGAATTCCTGATATTCTTTAGCCTGTAATCCTTAAAATTTATAAAATCTAGGTATTGACATTTTAGGACTATTATTTAATTTTAAGCTTACCTTTAGCTTACTTTCTCTTTCTTAAGCCTATTTTCATCTTCCTATGTTTCTCTTAATCAAATGTCACTAATATGAAATCTATTACCAACATTGTGAAAATTAAATCAAAACTTCATGAAGAAGTTTCTTTTCTTGTTTTCTTTCCATTTCCTGTGTCAGATCAGTCTTTTCTCTGAAGTGCTGTCCAGGATAGCTGGATTTACCAAGGATTTGAAAGCTTTCCTAGTGTTGCCACGCCTTGCATTTTATATCTTACTTTGCAAATTATTCTCTTTTGCTTTCTCAATTTTAGTCCTTTAGAGCTACTCCTTCAAATATCTTGTTAATCCCTTTATCTTAAGCATGATAAAAGCATGATTATGATAAAAATTAATGTTAACATCTTGTTAACCATTTTTGTGTCGCAGTGCAACAAGAAACCCTTACATTGTTTTGTAATTGGCTCTGTATTTATGACTAAAGTTTGCCATCTAGTGTTTAAAATTTTCTGAAACCAAGTTTCATAGAAAATTAAAAAAAAAATCCTTTCACTGGTTATACTTGATACATCAGTGAGTTTTTACCACATTTTATTCACTAAATCGACTGTCCAATTTAGTTATACTGAAGTGTGTCCAAAAATAGGCTGAATATATTGATTAAAAATTAAAACTGCATTTAAAAAGAATGAACCTAATTGAGCTCAGACCTGTGCATCGAAAAAATTATTTTATAATATTTGTATAATGAATTTGATCAGCTAGCAGTATAATTGCCAATAGAAAGTTTCCTTCTTTCCATCTTTATCATAGCTTTAATGAGAGATCACATAATTCACCATTTCTGTTTATCTACATTTACTTAGACACAAATACACATGCGCAAACACACATACAAAAACAATCAAATTAAGAAAAATTAAATGGGGGTTGGAAAATATGAATTTAAAATAATGTTTTTAAAATCAATGTTTTGTCACATTACAGGATGTATTTGAAGTCATTTCCATTAAATATAATATATTAATTTAAAAAAATCTTAAAAGAAAAAAAATAAATAAAATGATTAGCTATTTTACACTCATGTTTAATTCTTGGCCTGCATTATTACACTGGAAGGTAAACTGCATCGTGAAATTCATGAACTATTGCTAAACTGTCACTGGAAATTATAAGTCACTCAAAAACGTATAAAGTTATCAACGGAGCAAAGAGACAAAAATACATGGATGGCTACAAGTAGTAAAGTACTTATAATAATGGGCCATGTATAATAGTAGCCTTAAAGCAAGCGAGAAACCTTGCTCTTGATGCTCTTAAGCAAAGGTGCCAAAGGGCAAGAGAGCTGTACAGGAGAGTACATATTAATTCAAGATAAAATGCAAGTTAATTTAGGATCCATTGGGAGATGTGGAAGGCTCAGAAAGACATTTAATCATTTCCTACAACATGACTAAAAGTAATAACATTTTCAGTAGAAAGATCAGAACACTCTTAGTTTTCTCTTCCATGGGAATACAAAAAACAGCTTGTTTTATTCTCCACAGCTTGCTTATAAACTATGACAGCATCTTGTAAACAGTATTCATAGATATGTGTACACATAAATTTGTCATGACCTTTGTTCATTATGCACAACCCTAATCAGTTTAAATGCTTTTATGAGAATGTTGCACTTGGCAAATAATCAAATGGAAATACATTTATATTTGCAAAAGTTTTGGCAAATGCAAAAATACTATATATTTTCTTTGAAACTGTCAAGTATTCAAGTTGTTACACGCACTGAAAGAAGGCAATACACTTTAATCTTACATGCTTTAAAAATCTTCATAAAATTTAGGCATTTTTTTCAAGTTTTGTTTACAATTGTTGACTCATTTCTTTTTTTTTTTTCAACTTTTATTAGATATTTTCTTCATTTACATTTCAAGTGTTATCCAGAAAGTTCCCTATACTTTCCCCTCTCCCGGCCCTGCTCCCCTACCCATCCGCTCCCACTTCTTGGCCCTGGCGTTCCCCTGTATTGGGGCATATAAACTCTGCATGAACAAGGGGCCTCTCTTCCCACTAGTGGCCAACTAGGCCATCGTCTTCTATATATGCAGCTAGAGACATGAGCTCAGGGGGTACTAGTTAGTTCATGGTTACTCTTCCACCCAGAGGGTTGAAAACCCCTTCAGCTCCTTGGGTACTTTCTCTAGCTCCTTCTTCCTTGGGAACCCTGTGTTCCATCTAATAGCTGACTGTGAACTTCCACCTCCATGTCTGCCAGGCATTGGTATATTTTCCCCTGAGACAGCTATATCCGGGCCCTTTCAGCACCATCTTGCTGGCATATGCTATTGTGTCTAAGCTTCTGTAAAACAAAAGATACTGTCAACAGGACAAAAGGGCCACCAACGGATTGGGAAAGGATCTCTACCAATCCTAAATCAGATAGGAAACTGATATCCAATATATATAAAGAACTCAAGAAGGTGGACACCAGAAAATCAAATATCCCCATTAAAAAGTGGGGCACAGAGTTAAACAAAGAATTCTCAACTGAGGAATACAGAATGGCTGAGAAGCACTTGAAAAAATTTTCAACATCCTTAATCATCAGGGAAATGCAGATCAAAACAACCCTGAGATTCCACCTCACACCAGTAAGAATGGCTAAGATCAAAAATTCAGGTGACAACAGATGCTGGCGTGGATGTGGAGAAAGAGGAACACTCCTCCATTGTTGGTGGGAATGCAAGCTGGTTCAACCACTCTGGAATTCATTCTGGCGGTTCCTCAGAAAATTGGACATAGTACTACCGGAAGATCCTGCAATACCTCTACTGGGCATATATCCAGAAGATATTCCATCAGGTAACAAGGACACATGTTCCACTATGTTCATAGCAGCCTTATTCATAATAGCCAGAAACTGGAAAGAACCCAGATGTCCCTCAACAGAGGAATGGATACAAAAAATTTGGTATATTTACACAATGGAGTACTACTCAGCTATTAAAA
>LR753351.1:379604-426049 GCA_902729485.2 Mus minutoides | reverse complement strand
TACTCAAGAAGAAGGAAGATCAAAATGTGGTCTCTTCGCCCCTTCCTAGAATTAAGAGCAAAGCACACATTGAAAGTGTTACAGAGATCATGTGTGAAGCTGAATCCAAAGGATGGACCCAACGACTGCAGCTGCCAGGGATCCATCCCACAATCAGCCACCAAACATAGACTCATTTCTTTTATGGAGGACCAGCATCCTTTTATCTTAGCAGTCTCATTTATTCACTACATGGATTTGTGTATCTGTATTCTTTGCTCTCATACATACTGAAAAGGTGAAGAACTTATTTACATGCAAAATTTTCACCATCACTGCTGTCATTTCCTTTTGCTCTGCAGGTCCAGAAATAGCCACTCAATCTCAGCTCTACTCTTACAGCCATGATTCAATATCATTTTATTCTATATGTTTTGCTAAATGACTCTGAGATCAGGTTCACAGGAAGGTTTCAAGAATCAAAATGTCAATTAATTTCCCATTTGATGGTAAACCTAAGGGTATTTTGAAAAATAAGACAAGAACTTAGCATTTGTATTATACAAAACATCATTAATACACTAATAAAGATATACCTGTGCATACAAATCCTCTACAATTATTTACTAAGCCATTTCTTCTGTAGACACAATAAAAAATATGATTTTAGGTGATAAATGATATTATAGATAAATTCCAAAGCAGTGATAATCACAGAATAGTAAAATTTTTGCATCTGATGTTTGATTTTCTGTCATTTACTGCACTTTCTGGTTATGTTTTCACTAAGTGAAAAGAATAATTCTATTTCAGAGAAAGAAAATTTTAAAGCTAAATTCACTGACAAAGGGACTAATGTAAATGCTCTAACTTAAATGTAGCCAGTATTATTCTGTATAAAATATTTAGCTTTTAGTTCAGTATGCTACATATTTGGTCATGTTTAGAAAGTAAATTAGCATTTGTCACATGTTTCATTAGTCAATTATTTACAGAGCAATACATTAAAAAGAAATATTGAAAATGTATCAATATTGATATTTAATTTTCAACAGTTCTTCCAAAGCATTTTCTGCTTGTGCTTAATGTTCAGTTATCTTACACCTTTATTAAATATACTCACTTAACTGCTAAAGATCTATTAGCCCCACCACAATTGCTCCAATTTTCCCCTATGTATGATATTTTATATAGGAAAAAAACAAATATATGTGTTTGCATTAAGAATAATATGACTTCATGAAACTCAAGAAGAATGAAGTTCAAAATGTGGTCTCTTCGCCCCTTCCTAGAATTAAGAGCAAAGCACACATTGAAGGAGTTACAGAGATCATGTGTGAAGCTGAATCAAAAGGATGGACCAACCAGTGAATGCAGCTGCTGAGGATTCTTCCCATAATCAGCCACCAAAAATAAACACTATTGCATATGCCAGCAAGATAATGCTGAAAGGGCCCTAATATAGCTGTCTCGTGGGAGGCTATACCAGTGCCTGGCAAACACGGAAGTGGATGCTCACAGTCAGCTATTAGTTGGAACACAGGACTCCCAAGGAAGGAGCTAGAGAAAGTACCCAAGGAGCTGAAGGGGTCTTCAACCCTATAGGTGGAAGAATAACATGAACTAACTAGTACCCCCTGAGCTCATGTCTCTAGCTGCATATATGGAAGAAGATGGCCTAGTTAGCCATCATTGGGAAGAGAGGCCCCTTGGTCATACAGACTTTATATGCCCCAGTACAGGGGAATGCCAGGGCCATTATGTGGGAGGGGGTGAGTAGGGGAGCAGGGCGGGGATGGGGGAGGGTATGGGGAACTTTCTGGATAACACTTGAAATGTAAATGAAAAAAATATCTAATAAAGAAAAAATAATTTTAAAAAATAAGAATAATATGACTTACACATAGTCTGTCATATAATTCAGAATAAGTATGGTAACAGTTCCAAAGCAAACCACTTACTGTGTATACTCCTCATTTCCACAGTTAATAAATCCTAGCTGGGCAGTGGTGGCGCACGCTTTTAGTCCCCGCAATTGGGAGGCAGAGCCAGGTGGATTTCTGAGTTCGAGGCCAGCCTGGTCTACAAAGTGAGTTCCAGGACAGCCAGGGCTATAAAGAGAAACTCTGTCTCGAAACACACACACACACACACAAAAAAAATCCTGATGTAAGCAGAAAATATGGTGGTGGTTGGTGGTATAAGGGGACAGCACTATGGAGGTGGTGCCAGCGCTGGTCAAGGAGGCCACAGCAGAGGTGAAGGGCCCCAGCAGTCTGGTGCAGCTGCCAGGCAAGGTGCTGAAGTACATCCTGTGCAGATGTTCGCTCATGGCGCTCAACATTGGCCATATGTCTAGCACCTGCAGTAGCCTGTGCAAGGTGTGCCAGATCAGTGGGCAGGTGTGAAAGGAGCATTTCCATTTGAGGTGGCCCTCCCTGATGAAGCACTACAGTCCCACCGACTATGTCAATTGGTAAGAGGAATATAGCATTGGGCAGAAAGCTGGGTTAGAAGCCCGGAAGATTGTAGCCTCCTCCAAACAGTTCTTTTCACAACATGTCCCTTGTAAGGGCTTCAGTGACACTGAGAACCTTGAGGGCCCAGAGATCTTTTTTGAGGATGAGCTGTTGTGTATACTAAACATGGAAGGAATGAAATCTTTGACCTGGAAATACTATGCAAAGAAAATGCTTTACTACCTGCAGCAGCAGAAAATCCTCAATAACCTCAAAGCTTTCCTACAACAGACTGATGAGACTATGAGCCCTATCTTGATACCATTTAGATCGACCAGTACTGCAACCCACTCTCCAACATCAGTTTCAGAGGCATCCAGGCCAGATCCACAGCATTGTGGAACTTGTGTGTAAAACCCTCCGTGGCATCAACAGTTGCCACCCAAGCCTGACCTTCAGGGCAGGTGAGTCCTCTATGATAATGGAGATAGAACTTCAGAGCCAAGTACTAGATGCCTTCAACTACATCCTGTATGACCAGCTGAAGTTCAAAGGGAACCACATAGACACCATCATGCCTTGAACCTTTACATGCACAGGGTGCTGACCCACAGAACAGGAATCCCCATCAGCATGTCTCTGCTCTACCTGGCCATCACCTGGCAGCTGCCTGTCAACTTCCCAAGACAATTCCTACTAAGGTGGTGCCAAGGCACAGAAGGGGCAACCTGGGACATCTTTGATTACATCTACATAGATGCTTTTAGGAAGGGCAAGCAGCTGAGGAGAAAGAGTGTGAGTAGCTAATTGGCCAGCACATGATGGCAGCACTGTACAGCGTGGTGAATGTAAAGAAGGTGCTACAGTGGATGGTGGGCAGCAGGCTGAGCCTGGGCAAGAGGGAAGGCATTGACCAGTCCTACTAGCTCCTCAGAGACTCCTTGGACCTGTACCTGGTAATGTGCCCAGACCAGATGCAACTCCTGCTCCTCCAAGCCAGACTCTACTTCCACCTGGGCATCTGGCCAGAGAAGGTGCTTGACATCCTCCAGCACATCTAGACCTTCGGCCCTGGGCAGCATGGGCCGGTGGGCTATCTCATACAGTATATGTTAGAGCACACTGAGTGTAATAAGGAGTAGGTGGGCATGGATGTGAAGCTGCACTCTGAGGAGAAGCACAGGGATGTCTGCTACTCCATCTGGCTCGTGATAAAGCACAAGAGGTATGGCTACAACTGTGTGATCTACGGCTGGGACCCCACGTGCATGATGGGGCACTAGTAGATCATAAACATGAATGAGTACAGTCTGTCTCATGGCCACCATCAGCCCTTCTACAATGTGCTGGTGGAGGATGGCTCCTGTAGATATGCAGCCCAAGAAAACCTGGAATACAACATGGAGCCTCAGGAAATCTCACACCCAGATGTTGGGCACTACTTCTCAGAGTTCACAGGCACACACTACATCCCAAATGCAAAGCTGAAGATCCAGTACCCCAGGACCTAGAATTTGTGTACAAGACAGTGCAGAATATTTACAGTGCAAAGGAGGGCACAGCCGAGTAAACTCAGGGGGTGTTACATCTGTGCTGCTGCTGCTACCTTCTAGGGGACCAGGATTCCCAATGGACATGTGATGCCCCTGGAGTTAGCACAGGACAGCCACTTCACCAGCAGCCTGGCTGCCTCTCCACTTTAGATGATGTGCACTCCTCAAGCCACAGACAGCTTTGCTATCCACTACACTAGTGAATCAGTTAAAAGGCACCGTATCCCATGGCATGGCTGGTCTGTCTGCTTGTTCCATGGTGACAGTGTGTGACATTCTGTCTTCATGGGGGTCTCAGCATCCATCCATTCTGTTCTCTCAGCCCCTTCCCATCTCTGTTTCCATCTACCTTGTGTCAGTCTCTCCCACTGGACAATCGGGGGCCATGTTTCCTCATCTCTGGAACACAGGCCACCGAGTCAGGCCCACTGCCCTCTGTCTTGTGTTAGGTTGTACTTGGAGGAGGGCATGGAGATGGAAGTCAGAATGATCATGGTCCATTGTTTTGCTAATATAGAAACACAGATTTCAAGTATTCCCTTTTTATTGTTGTTGTTTTTAATTTAAATTGGGAGAACAACAGTATCTCCCTTCTCTCTCACTGAGTCTGTGCACATTTCTGGCTATTGTGAGCTTCTGTCTTGTTACATTGGTTCTCTGAGCAAATGCACAGCAAAGGCCTTTCTGAGTGAGGTTCTCCACGTTCATGAGTTGCTCCTTTAAGATGATTACTCCTGGGCTAATTTCAGAATCTACTCCAGTATCATAAGCGGATCTTAAGTCAGTCATGGACTCACTTCAGTCACGAGGCCTGCAGATGGAAGGAAAATTGCTCTTAAAATGCCAGGGCCAGGAATGGGAGTGGGTAGGTTGGGGAGCAGGGTTGGGGGAGGGTGTAGGGGGCTTTGAGGATAGCATTTGAAATGTAAATGAAGAAAATATCTAATACAAATGAATATATGTTAAAAGAAAAAAAAAAAACAACCAAACAAAAAACAAACAGCAAAACAAAACAAAACAACAATAAAAAACAAACAAACAAAACAACAACAAAAAAACTTGTACCTTCTAGTCCCCAAACCAAGATGATGGGTCACTTCTGATCAGGAAAATGAACTGAAGAAGCCTAACTGGAGGGGACAGGCTCTGTGTTCCCTGTCACTTCTAAGTCACATTCAGACCCCCACCCCCCTGTTCTGATTGAAAGTGACAGTGACAATAATATATATATATATATATATATATATATATATATATATATATATATATATATATATAATCCATCTTAGAATTAGAATTTCTGGTAGAAAAGACACAAAGACAGAATAGTGAGAATGAAAAAAAATCTCTTTTGTAGATTATATCAACTTCAAACTACCATCAAAGGTTTAAAGGAATATAGAATATATCATAAAAGTCAGATCATGGTACAAGAAAACTATCAAAAAATATTCAAAATGAGATCCATCTTGGAGAAAATTTAAAACAGCTTCACAAATTGTTGTTTTTTAATTTGTTAGAACTTAAAAACAGCTTTTTAATGAGAACTCTATGATCTTGGAAAAAAATAAAAAACACAGAAATGATCCAGAACTTAACAAAGGATGGAAGCAATTCAAAGAAATTACATTTGGGGCTGAAAAAAATATACTTAGCAAAATTAAAATCACGGCCAGTGGCCTCAGTATCAGGATAAACAAACAGCGGAAAAAATTAGCTCAAAGATAAGATATTTGAAAATAAAATAGACACTGGAAAAGAAGAAAAATGTATAAAGAAAACAACAAACTGCTATGTGTCTATAATTCAACCACTTGGGATATGGAGGCAGGAGGAAAATGATCTACAGTCTCTGTCTCAGAAAACTAAAAACAAAACCAAAAATGAAAGAAAGAAAGTGAATGAAGATAAAAAGAAGATACTAATAAATTTTTAAAAGAACTTTGGAGTCCTAGAAGAGCACTTATTTGAGTTTCTGTGGTTCAAAATGATGTTGAGATAGCCAAAGGTAGAAAGCATATTGAAAAAAAAGAAACAAAAAACAAAATCAGACTAGTTTTATAGAAGGGCAGAAATACTGATATGGGAAGAACAAAAGTCCCCAAGTAAACTTCATCAAGTCTACTCCTAGTCACTTTAAGATGAAATTCTCAATGGTAAAATATAAAGACATTAGTCTAAACTACAAAGAGAAAAAAAACATAAATATGTGTGTTTTGGAGAACATGACATACATATTTTCACAGTACCAAGGGAAGAAAATACTGTCAATTAAGAATATTCAGCATAAAGGGGTTGGCAACACTATAGGAGGAACAACAATATGAACTAACCAGTATCCCCCAGAACTGTGTCTCCAGTTGCATATGTAGCAGAGGATGGCCTAGTCGGCCATAAATGGGAGGAGAGGCCCTTGGTCTTGTGAAGGTCATTTGCCCCAGTACAGGGGAATGCCAGGGCCAGGAAGCAGCAGTGGGTAGGTTGGGGAGCAGGGTGGGGGGAGGGTATGAGGTACATTCAGAATAGCGTTTGAAATGTAAATAGAGAAAATAGCTAATAAGAAATGAAATTTAAAAAAAAAAAAAAAAAAAAGATTCAGCATGTAAAGGAAATCTGAACATTTACCAGAACAAATGATGCCTGAGACAATATGTATCTATCAATGTTGACAAAAGAGGAGTTACGGATAACAATAAAACATTGACCAGTATATTACCTATTAGTAGGAGACAAATGTAAAAACATTGAGAATGTTCAAGTCCTTCAAATATTGCTCATAATTCACTCATATCTTTAATATAGAGACTGAAAATAAACCACAAAAATTATAACTACAGTAGTGTTATAAGAGGAGGGCAAAATAAAATGTTAATAAAAGGCAAATCAAAAATTCAGAACAGGCCAGTAATGTAGCTCATCAGCTAAAAGTGCTTGACATGTGTGCTGATAAAATGAGTTTTGTCCCCAGAATTCTCAGTGGAAGGAAAGACTCAAGCAGGTTGTTTTCTGATCTCTAAACTCATGTCATAGTGGTCCACACCTACCACATACACAGTCAAGTATACAGATAAACAGTAAATGATAAGAAAGCACAGACATTTCAAGGAGTGTAGGGAGAAGTATATGGGAGGGTTGAAAAGCAGGAGAGGATGGGAGAAAGGCTGTAGTTGACATACAATGTTAAAATTAAACCCCACCAGAAATAAGCACTATGCATAAGGTTCTAAAAAGAATTTTAAAATGAGGTAGTCAAGTATGGAATTTTTGTTAATATATTTCTAATCATTTTGTTTTTGTATTTATCTCTAGCACCATATTAAGCCACTATGATTTCAGAATTTGTTTGCTATAATACCAAGTTTTATGTACGCTCATGATAGCCACAGGTTTATGAGAGAAAATAAGATACAAAAGTAAAACATAATGAATAAATCAATGATTCCTAAAGTAAAGTGCAAGACATTAAAGGCTCACAGCTTGATCTAGCAATTAAAATCATCTATAGAAAGACCCCACTTATCAATATCTATCTTATATGTTAATGATTTAATTCTCCAGTTAAAACACAGAGTAGAAATGAGATGGATTAAAATAAGACCAATCATATATTGCTTAGAAATTTTCATCCTATCTCTTAAGAAACAAGTAGAATAAATGTGAAAGGCTGCAACAAAATAATAATAAAAATGAAAGGTTAGGCCATAGTTTTATCAGTATAAAAAATACTTTAGCTGGGCATGGTGGCACACGCCTTTAATTCCAGCACTTGGGAGGCAGAGGCAGGCAGATTTCTGAGTTCTAGTCAAGCCTGGTCTACAAAGTGAGTTCCAAAACAGCCAGGGCTATACAGAGAAACCCTGTCTTGAAAAACCAAAACAAATAAACAAACAAAAAAAACCCAAACAACCAAAAAACAACAACAACAAAAAACAAAACAAACAAATAAACAAACAAAAAAACCTTTAAATTGAAAATAGTCAAAATATATAAGAAACGTAATTTTGTCATTACAAGAAGTCCAGTCACCAAATAATAGATATGACAAAAGTATATAGCAAACATTAATGTCATCAAAACATAAACTAAACTCAAACAAAATATATGAGGGTCTCTAATACTCCTCTTTCAGCAAACGGATAAGTCATCAATATAGAAAATCTGTGACATGAAATAGAGCAGTAACATTTTAATCTAAACTGAATAAACAACAACAAAAAAATATTGACAGAACATTTTATTCCATAGAAGAACATGTAGTTCTGTCTTTAGCACTTGAAACTTTCTCCACAGCAGATCATTTAATAACATATAAAACAATTTTCAACTAATTTAAAACAGTGAAATCATACCAATTACTTTTCAAAAACAATGCCATTAAACTAGAGAAAAATAACAATAAATATTTGGCAAGTATACAAATATATAAAAATTAAACAACTCTGGAACAAATGGTAAAAAAGAAAAAGTGTCAACATGCCAAATAAAAAATACTTGAAATAAACAAATGGAAAGTGTATAAAAACCTACAGGACCTGGCAAACGCAGTAATATATAGAAAATGACATACAAAAGTCCAAAAATATCTAAAAGGAAAAATGTACATATCAGAGTGGATTGCAGAGATGTTTAAGTAGTTTAGCGAACCTTTTGGTCTTTTTCCCTGTTATTTATTTATTTATTTGTTTGTTTGTTTGTTTGTTTATTTATTTTTACACTCCACATTTTATTCTCTGCATGGTCCACTCTCCAACTGCTCTATATCACATACCTTTTTCCCATCCCCCTGTCTCCACAAGGATATCCCCAACCTCTAGTGTCCACCCAAACAGATCTCAAAACTCACTGGGGCCACCAGTCTCTTGAGGGTTAGGTGCAACCTTTCTGACTGAACCCAGATCAGACAATCCTTTGCTGTATATGTGTTGGGGGGCTCATAATAGCTGGCATATACTGCCTGGTTGGTGGTCTAGGGTTTAAGAAATCCCAGGGGTCCAGAGTAATTGAGACTGCTGGTCTTCCTACAGAATTTCCCTCCCCATCAACTCCTTTCAGCCTTTCCTTACATTAACCACAGGGATCAGCAGCTTCTGGCCAATGGTTGGGTACAAATATCTCCATCTAACTCTTTCAGATGTTTGTTGGATCTTCTGGAGTGCTGTCATGATAGGTACCTTTTTGTGATCACTTCATAGCCTCAGTAATAGTGTCAGGACTTGCAACCTCTTCTTGAGCTGAATCCAACTTTGGGCCTGTCACTGGACCTTCTTTTCCTCAGGGTCCTCTCCATTTCCATTCCTGCTGTTCTTTCAGGCAGAAACAATTATGGGTCAGAGTTTTTACTGTGGAATGGTAACCCCTTCCCTTACTTGATGGCCTGTCTTCCTGCTAGAGGTGAGCTCTATAAGTTCCCTCTCCCAAATCTCCATTAAAATCCCAAAGCAATTCTTCAAAGACATGCAAAGAGCAATTCCAAAACTGATATGGAAAGGCAAAAATCCAAGAATAGCAAAAACAGTTCTTAACAATAAAATAACAGCTGGGGGAAACACAAACCCTGACCTCAAGCTCTACTACAGAGCAATAGTGATTAAAAGAAAATTGCATGGTGTTGGTACAGAAACAGACCCACTTGAGCAGTAGAATAGAATTGAAGACCCACAAATAAAACCACATACTTACAGATCTTTCACAAAGATGTCAAAAATATACAATGGAAAAAAAAAGCATCTTCAATAAATGGCTCTGGTCTAACTCTCTGTCTATAGGTAGAAAATTAAAAATAGATGCATATGTTTCACCTTGTTCAAAGTCCAAGTCCAAGTGGATCAAGGACCTCAACATAAAACCAGGTTCACTGAATCTAATAGAAGAGAAATTTGGAAAGAGATTTGAACTCATTGGCACAGGGGAACTTTCCGAAATAGAACTCCAATGGTTCAGGCTCTAAGATCAATAATTGATAAATGTGACCTCATGAAACTCGAAAGCTTCTGTAAGGCAAAGGACATAATTGATAAGACAAATTGGCAACATACAGATTGGGAAAAAAAATCTTCACTAACCCCACATCAGATAGAGGACGAATATCCAAAATATATAAAGAACCCAAGAAGCAAACCACCAAAAATCCAAATAACCCAATGAAAAAATGTAGTATACAAGTAAACCAAGAACTCACAACAGATAAATCTCAAATGGCTGAGAAACACCTAAAGAAATGTTCAAAGTCCTTAGTGATCAGAAAAATGCAAATGAAAATGACCCTGAGACTCCTCCTTCCACAAATTAGAATGGTTGAGATCAAAACCTCAGGTGACAACACTTGTTGGCAAGGATGTTGAGAAAAAGGAACACTCCTTCATTGCTGGTGGGATTGCAAACTGGTAAAACCACTCTGAAAATCAATCTGGAGGTTCTTGAGAAAATTGGAATTAGATATACCTGAAGACCCAGCAATACCACTCTTGAGAATATACTCAAAGGATGCCCCCCCTTGCCACAGTGGCACATGTTCCACTATGTTTATATCAACCTTGTTTGTTATAGCCAGAAGCTAGAATCAACACAGATGTCCCATTACAGAAGAATGGGTACAGAAAATGTGTTTCATTTATACAATGGAATACTACTCATCTATTAAGAATGAGGACATCCTACATATGCTGCTAGAGAGACGAGGTCTGTGGGGTACTGGTTAGTTCATATTGTTGTTTCACCTACAGAGTTGCAAATCCCTTCAGTTCCTTGGGTACTTTCTCTAGCTTCTCCATTGGGGGCCCTGTGTTTTCTCTCCTATAGATGACTGTGAGCATCCACTTCTGTATTTGTCAGGCACTGGCATAGCCTCACTCGAGATAGCTATATCAAGGTCCTTTCAGGAAAATCTTGCTGGCATATGCAATAGTGTCTGGGTTTGTTGGCTGATTATGGGATGGATCCCCCAGTGGTCCATACTTTCATCTTATTGCCAAACTTTGTCTCTGTAACTCCTTCCATGTGTGTTTTGTTCCCTATTCTAAGAAGAAATGAAGTATCCACACTTTGGTCTTCTCTCTTGATTTTCTGTGTTTTGCAAATTGTATATTGGTTATTGTAAGTTTCTGGGCTAATATCCACTTATCAGTGAGTGCATATCAAGTGACTTCTTTTGTAATTGGGTTACCTTACTAAGGAAGATATCCTCCAGATACATCCATTTGCCCAAGAATTTCATAAATCATTGTTTTTAATAGCTGAGTAGTACTCCATTGTGTAAATGTACCACATTTTCTCTATTTATTCCTCTGTTGAGGGACATCTGGGTTCTTTCCAGCTTCTGGCTATTATAAATCAGGCTGCTATGAACATAGTGGAACATGTGTCCTTATTACCAGTTGAAACATCTAGCTGCATATGTAGCAGAAGATGGCCTAGTCAGCCATCATTGGAAAGAGAATCCCCTTGGTCTTGCAAACTTTATATGCCCCAGTACAGGGGAATGCCAGGACCAAGAAGTGGGAGTGGGTGGGTAGGGAAGCAGGGCAGGGGGATGGTATAGGGAACTTTTGGGATACCATTTGAAATGTAAATTAAAAATATCTAATAAAAAAGATTAAATTAAAAACAAAAACAAAAAACTGATAATACTCTTGTTAATGTATGCAGTAAAATGAAACAATTTTTACATATTATAACATAAAACATATTATGGTTATTCTATACAGTTTTAAAGATCAAACAATTGTAGTAAAATCTAACATTACTACAAACGAGATAAAAGTAAAGAAGTATAAAAAAATGAGGACATCCTAAGTTTTGCAGGGGAATGGATGTAACTAGAAAATAGCATGTTGAGAGAGGTAACCATGACCCAAAAAAACGCATGGTATGTACTTACAAATAAGTGGATATTAGCTCCCCCAAAGTTAGAGAATACCTAAGATATATCCCATATAACTCAAAAAGTTCAACAAGCTGAATGGCTCAAGTGAGGACACCTCAGTCCCAATTGGGAGGGAAAAGAAAGCAATCACAAGTGGGGAAAGAGGAAAGTACCTGGGAGGGAAAGTAGACAAGGGAAAGGGAGGGGGAGAGTGGAACCTGATCTGGTATTGTGTGACAGAAAAGGACTGAAGCCTTGAGGGCCAGCAGAAAGAATGGAAACAGGCAACCTCTGGAGATAGGAGGTGGGGAGACCCTCCAGAATGCACCGGAGACCTGGGAGGTGAGAGACAATCAGGACTCAAAGGGAAGGACCTTAAATGAAATGCCTGAGAGTAGGGAGAGGGAACTTATAGAGCCTATTGTTCTTGCAGAGAGCAAATTTTGGTTCCTAGGATTCATGCTAGGTAATTCACAACTCTTTCAATGTAAGTGAACCCAAAGCATTCTGGCCTAGAAAACCTCTCCTTGCCACACACATCTATATATACAACTAAAATGAAATCTTTATCTTAAAAAATAAGTGTTTCTTGAAGAACTAGAATCCCCCTCACACACACAAACCTGAAAGTTAGTAGATGAAAACCATCAAGGTTAGACTAAAAATAAATAAATAAATAAATATATGTTCGAATAGTATGAAAGGATAAACTTGAGAAATTATTTTTGCAAAAACATTTTTAAAAGATAAACCCATTGCTGTGTTATCATTAAGAAGGTCTATAGTCAATGGGGGGAGAGACTCTTGGTCCTGTGAAAGTTCTAGGCCCCAGTATAGGGGAATGCCTGGGCTAGGAAGCAAGAGTGTGTGGGTTGGGGAACAGGGGGAGGGGGGAAGGTATAGGGGATTTTCGGAGGTGAAACCAGGAAAGGGGATAATATTTGAAATGTAAATAAAGAAAATATCTAATAAAAAGAAAGACTATATTAGTTTTTTAAGTTAGAAATGAGAAAGAAGTCAGTAAATTTGACACAATATTAAACACATATGATCATTAAAGAATATTGTGAACAGCTATACACCAACGATTTAGGACCAACTAGAGGAGATTGAAAAAAAAAAATTCTGAACAAATGTACCTAACAAAGATTGAATCATGAAACTGAAAACCTAACACACCAAATACCAAATACTGAGATTGAGTTATAATGATGACTATGCTACCAAGAAAACCCCTGGACTATATGTCTTCACTGTTGACTTTGCTCAAATAGTTAAAGAATGAATGATTTTTTTGTTTACAATTTAAATAGAAATTATTTTAAAAACAGAAGAAATTCTTTCAATCACATTATACAAGACTTCCAAGAAAAATTAAAAAGAAAGTGTCAATAAAAAAGGAAGAGTGAATAAGAAACTAATAAATTGGGGATAATGCAAACATGACAACAAATCTGTTTTGTGGATTAGGGGAATCTGTATTATAAAATGTCCATACTATATGAATTAATATGCAACCTCAATGCATTTTATCAAGATAATTACATTTTAAGGAGCTAGAGAAAAGGAACATAAAATGTATGCATATACTTTAAGTAAAAAAGGAGTCATTATACTATCTGATTTCATAAGCTATATTGAAAAGCTAAGGTGACTAATACAGCAGTATTTTTCTTTAAGCATAAAAAATACATACATATATATTTTATATATTTCATTATATTTCTAAGTGTTTTTTATCCTTCCTTTGTTTCTAGAAACATATCTAGCCTTATTCTCATTTCCTGGCTGTTCTTTGGAAGACCATGTTACAAATATTGTCTGGTCCTTGGGTGGCACAACACAGGCGAAGTCTCAGTTGGTTATTACACCTCTGAGTCAATCACAGTTGCTATTTCTTACTGTGTGACGCCCCTCCTCCAGTGACCTGCTTTGAAGTAGAGTTTAGATTACCTGTGAAGCCTCATTCTCCAAATTCCACTTGTACCTCATCAAGTACATTTTCTGCTAGTCTTCTGATCCAGAGTCAGCATGTAGTTGGGCAGTAGTGTGCTGAGTTTCTGACAGTGCTTTTCTAAGAGGGTCATGGGCTGCCTCTTTGCGGACTCAGAGGGTTTCTCTTTGAAATGGGTTCTGAAAGATATTCCCAGTGGTCTCAGATTTTTCCTGTTAGAGAACCATCTGGATCTCCTAAGAGCTGCTTCTAGAAATCTGGTTTGCTTAGTCGCCCCCACCATCTTCTCACAATATACTGCCTTCATGCCTTGACAGCACTGGGTCTCCTGCCCCTTAGTCCCATAGTGTTGTGTCCCCAATGTATCCCTACATGGTGAAGGGCCTATCGGTTTTCATTCCCTTTGCTCTGCTATTTCCTGCTTTTCTAAATCTCTGCTTCATGCTATACACAGTTGGGAGCAGCTTCACATTTTCCTCTCATCAACTAATTACAAGCTCCAACCATGATTGAGTTTTGTTGTTTTTGTTGTTGTTGCTGACATTGTTTATTTGCTTGCTTTTGTATTATTTCCTGAGGAAGTAGGGAGGGGATCTCACTCTCACGTTTTTCTCTCCTCTTTCAATTTTTTTAAATTGAAAATTGATTTTTTTGCCCCCCCCCTTGGTCCCTTCATAGATATTCCCAACTATCTATCCCAGGCCACTACATTCCTTCTTATTCAGTTTCTTTAGAAAAATCAGGCAAATTATACTAAGAACAAACAAAAACCCAGATAAAACTGAATATAACAAAATAGAGGAAAAGAAAAAGAAAAAAAAACCATAAGAATCAGTGTGTGTATGTGCAAACGTGTGTGCGGGCACACACACACAGAGGAGCAAGAGGGAGAGGGAGAGGGAGAGGGAGAGGGAGAGGGAGAGGGAGAGGGAGAGCTCATAAAAACACAAAATTTGAAACCACAATATAAATAAATAAATAAATAAATAAATAAATAAATAAATAATAGATAGATAGATAAATAAATAAATAAATAAATAAATAAAATTACTCATAAAATGCTGACAAAGAACAATGAGACAAAAACAAACAAACAAACAAACAAACAACAGCAACAACAACAACAAAAAAACCCTCACCCAAACTATTAAGTTCATTTTGTGGTGGAAACCTATTGTTTGAGCAAGGAGCCTGTATGCTTTTTATATCCAGTGAGACTTCGTTGGAGAAAACAAATTTTTCCTTTGTGAGCAGCTATCGATTAAAGACAGCTTCTGGGTTAGGAATGGGAGATCCAGTGCAGTTGTTCCTATCAGTTCTTTGACCCCATTTGGTTTAGCTCTGTGTAGATCCTGTGCATGTTGCCACTGTCTCTGTGATCTCATATATGTGTCAGCTTTGTTGTTTCGAGAAGACCTTGTTTCCTTGATGTCTTCAATTCCCACTAATGCTTACAATCTGACTGCTTCCTCTTCCATAGAGTTCCCTGAGCACTGAAGGAGAAATTTGCCTACTTAGGATTGAGTGCTCAAAGGTGCCTCACTCCTTGTACATTGTCCAGTTGTGGGTCTCTATTTGCTCCCATCTGCTACAAGTAGAAGCTTGATTGATCATTGCTGAACAAGACACTGATCTGTTTCTTAGGCAGGTGTCTAACTATCATGGTTTTCCTCCTCTGTTTTGGTATGCTTTCATTTTCATCATAGATTTCTGAAGTTATGTTTCTTTTTCTGGAATAAGTCAATGTATTGTCATACTGACTCTTGTTTGCTGGTATATTTGGAGACAGACAATTGTCAGGCTGCAAGTTTACCTGGAAGTACTAGATGTCAACATTTAAATATGATTTCTCAAATTGTATCTTGGGTATTCTAAATTTATGGGCTAATATTCACTTATTAGTTAGTGCATATCATGTGTCTTTTTTGGTGATTGGGTTACCTCACTCAGGATGATATCCTCCAGATCCATCCATTTGCCTATGACTTTCATAAATCCATTGCTTTTAATAGCCAAGTAGTACTCCATTGTGTAAATGTACCACATTTTCTTTTTTTCCAATTTTTTTATTAGATATTTTCTTAATTTACATTTCAAATGCTATTCTGAAAGTCCCCCCCCCTCCCTGCTCCCCTGCCCACCCACTCCCACTTCTTGACCCTGGCGTTCCCCTGTATTGGGGCATATAAAGATTGCAGTACCAAGGGGCCTCTCTTCTCTTCCGTTATTTATGATTCTCCATTGTGCATATGTCTACTTATTTAATGCTATCCAAATTATTTTTGATATATCACCATTTATCTATTTTTTCTATTAGATAATATTAGTATACAGTTCTCATATCCAGAGATCCATTAGTTAAAATATACAGATTTTCTTTCCAAGTTTACAGATGTTTTTACTAATATTTAATATGCCAGTCCCTGGAAAATACAAAAGTGGATGCTCACAGTCATCTATAGGATGGAACACAGGGCCCCCAATGGAGAAGCTAGAGAAAGTACCCAAGGAGATGAAGGGGTCTCCAACCCTATATGTAGAACAACAATATGAACTAACCAGCACCCCGAGAGCTCATGTCTCTAGCTGCATATGTAGCAGAAGATGGCCTAGTTGGCCATCATTGGGAAGAGAGGACCCTTGATCTTGCAAACTTTATATGCCCCAGTACAGGGGAATGCCAGGGCCAAAAAGTGGGTGGGAGTGGGTAGATAAGGGAGTGGGGCAGGGGATGGTATAGGGATAGCATTTGAAATGTAAATAAAGAAAATATCTAATAAAAATCTACTGATGAATCCTTCTGGTAAATATAAGTTCATTGATTTTACTTTCCAACACTTGAATTTGCATTTAGATATTATTCATATTTTGCTGCAACCTCTTTATTAGTACTCAGTTTTTCAATTGAACCTTGTCATTCCAAATTTCTTTACATCTTTAGGA
Source organism: Mus minutoides (assembly GCA_902729485.2). NCBI lineage: Eukaryota > Metazoa > Chordata > Mammalia > Rodentia > Muridae > Mus > Mus minutoides. The sequence goes on along the minus strand of LR753351.1, from coordinate 409,300 downwards.
ATATTTTCCTTCAGTTCTATAGCCACATACATAACAGCTACTTTTAAATTATCACAAAAGTGTACGTTCATGTCTTCTCACATTCTTTGCATACTAAATCAACTTCTTTTGTCCTTTAACCTAGAAATCAACCATTTTACTATAGTGAAACTCTACTTCTAGCTAACCAATTGCATTATCATTGTTATTTCTATTTATTTCCTTGGTTTTTTTTGGTTAGACTATGCTATTTGCCCTGTGGTAAAATTGTTCCTTAGAAAGTGTTGCCTTGTGCACACATAATAGCTAATCATTCTTTTTTATATAAGTGGTTTAAGCAAGCTCTGCTTTGGAAATTTTAATTTTTCATGCTTTTCTCTGATAAATGGAATACTTCTGTTAGGCTCACACCCAGCTATTAATTTACAACAATGACCACTGTTTGCTGCCTTTGATAATGGCCAGGACTTTGAATTATTATACAATATGATCCAATAAAATTATCTCTCTTTTTCAGGTGTAAAAGCTTGGTTCTAGTCAGGCTCTTAGCTATTGTTTTTCCAAACTTTCTGTTAAGACAGGTAACATTTGTTTTTCTAGGCTTCCAGGTTTACTTTAATTGCTTACAACAACAACAAAAATTTCATTGTGTGCTACGGAGCTTAGAGTCTTGGCTTTCTCAAATATAGTTATAAATAAAGGTTTTATAGAACAGTTCCTGAACTCTCTATTTTTATGAGTTTTCTCTCTCTCCTTGTATGTGCTTGTTAAGTTTTATCAACTTAAACACATAATAGAGTCATCCAAGAAGAGGGAAACTCAATAGAGAAAATACCTGCTTCTGATTGGCCTGTAGGCAAGCCTTTGGGAAGTCTTTTGTTGATGGACTATTGTTTTAGAAATGCCCAGCACACTCTGGGTGGTGCCATTGCTGAGCAGAGGGTCTGGGATGTATAAAAAAGCATGCCTGAACAAGATAGGAGAAACAAGCCAGTAAGCTACATTCTTCGATGTTCTTTAATTCAATTCCTGCCTCCAGCTTAATGCCCTAACTTCTTGTAATGAAGGTATGCTACAATATGAAATAAACCTTTCCTCCTCAATTTCCTATTGCTATGATTCATAGCAATAAAACCTGATCAAGAAATTCTGGCCAAAACCACTTAACCTCTACTGCTAGAAGTCTGGGTATGAGGACTGTCCACTATTTTTGAATGGCACTCTGGTTTGTGACAAGGATAGATAGAAGTGGCAATCTCCTTTAATCAAAACATGGCTCTACTGATATGCAACATTTACTCTAACTGAATTTGATTGCAAAATATCAGGAATGGAGATCCTTGACATGTAGTACCAAAGATAGAATATTTATCCTCTGAATGAAGGCTTGGCATAAAAATGCTTCTTTCTGTGATCTTATCATCTGTAAACACCAGGGCCTTAGCTCCTGCATCATTTAGCTATAGTAGATAAGGAATGCTGGTAGTCATCTCTGCTTCAAGCAGATAACAGAGACTTTAGAATCTGTGAAACAGGAAGTCTTCTTCATTGCATTGACTGAGAATGATATTTTTTCAATGCTAGAAAAAGGTAGAGTGTGGCTCAAATGCTACATTCTCATTTTCCTTACTAATTAAGTCAATTTACATGCCTAAATAAGTATTTTTATTCAAATAATAACCTGAATAATATTCCTTTGCATAAAATATTCAATCTTTTACTGCCATTAACTGTTTAAATTTTTTACTGCTTTTTGGACAATTTCATACTTGTGTACAATGCATTGTTATGATATTAACCCCATTATGCTCTCCTATGTACATCTACTTCTTGCTATTCTTCATCATTGTCCCATTCCTACTTTCATGTCTTTTGTTTGTGGAAGCCTTCCTCAGGAAGCCATATGTTCTGTTTTTCCATGGATCCAATGTCCTTGTCACATCTAACAGACATTGTTTCATAGCACTCCACCTCATTCTCCAACTCTTACATTTTTTCCTGCCTTATCGTTGATGATGTTTCCTAGTTGAGTAAGCACAGAACAGTCAGTTCTTATTATTGCTTTGGTCAGTTATGTGTCTGTGTATTAATAGTTACCCACTGCAAAAAGAAACTCCTCTAACCCAGGCTGAGACTACAATTAAGCTAAGGGTATAAACACAGATACTAGAAGGCACTTTGGCTACAGGTCTATAAAGTTAGTAGTAAACATCACCATATGGCATATGAATACTCCAGCTCTAAAATTCTTTTTTACCAGGTATATAGTATGAGATAAGGATTGCCTCCAGTGGAGTCAGAAATCAACTGGCTATACCTCAAATAATAATGCCACAATTGCTTCAATGAAAACAGTTTTTGCCTGACTGATTGGTGTTATAGCATGGAGGTCCACAATTTGGTAAGATCATTTTGGTCCACAGTTAGGTGAGACCATTTGTCTCAGTGTTGTATTGAATGTGAAGAGATACCATGACTATGTTAACTCTTATAAAAGAAAACATTTAATTTAAGCTGGCTTATAGTTTCAGAGATTTAGTCTGTTAACTTCATGGCAAGGAACATGGTGGCACTTAGGCAGAAATAACTGAGAGTTCTACCTCAGAATCCACAGGGATTTTATAAAACCTCAAAGATCAACCCCAGTAACACACTTTCTCTAATAAGGCCACACCTATGCTACTAAATAGTGCTACTTACTAAGCATTTAGATATATGAGCCTATAAGATATTCAAATCATCATACCATTAACCAGTTTTATCACCCAATAGCTTGTTTAGCAGCTTCTGGAATTGTTAATGTTGACCGATAGGGAAGAAGGTTACAGCTTACTTCCAGCTTAATTTATCTGTGTATGTTCTATTCAGGGGGAGTGTGGGTCTGGTACCATAAGTTTTCCCCAGAGACCTCTATCCAGGTAGGTGGGAAGGCCCCAGCGAAGGAAGTGAGTGCAGGCAGGGAGAAGAAGCCTATGCTGTTCTTTCCAGGTTGCTCAGTAACTCTGAGCCTGGGTCAGTGAGAAGCCAACAATCCAGTGAGGAATACAGCAGGGTTAGGCTCTGTTCTTTGGTTCTTCAGGAGAGAAGATCTTTTCACAAATGTTACATCTCTTGGAACAAAAGAGTCAGACAAAGAAAAGTTCTTGCATTACTTTAATTCCCTCCATGTCTCATCCTATATACCATTCTGGCAGTAATTTAGAGTTTGACAGCAAGTCCCTCTCATTGGTTTGGGCTGAGAGTTTGGGGAAAACCTTATTTGCATGTGAGAGGGCTTGAGGCTGTACCTAAGTGGCTGATAGCTATGCCTCTCCTGTGGGGGTTTTGGGGGCGGTTACTCCTGCAGGAGTCAGGGTCCAGGAGACATGAGTGAACTCCTTCCATCCCACATAAGTTAATTATCACTACAGGGTGCCAAGGTTCAAGATCTAGCCTCTACTGGAAACCAGTTTTTCTGCACAGTAGCCCATTTGCCCCACAGGGGAGGTTTAATATAATGCCACTATTAATGATTTGTTTTACATTCCTTCTCAAATTCTTAAAATATAAAGCGTCTTGTTAATGTTTTTAAATAAATTCTGTTCTATTGTTTTAGACATCTCTTGTTCTTCTTTACCTGGTATATTTCTTTTATTATAAAATAGTCTTATATTTTTAGAAATCGTGTTTTGTTTTTTGTTTTGGTTTTTTTTTTTTTTTTTTTGGTTGTTGTTTGTTTTGTTTTTTTGGTTTTTCGAGACAGAGTTTCCCTGTGTGCCCTGGCTGTCCTGGAACTCACTTGTAGATCAAGCTAGACTTGAACTCAGAAATCCTCCTGCCTCTGCCTCCCGAGTGCTGGGATTAAAGGCATGCGCCACCACACCAGGCCGAAATTGGTATTTTTAAAAGCTTCGGAAATATAGTGTCAAAATTGTTTTCCAGAATATTTTTTCTTATGACACCATTCATATAAATGTCAAACAATATTAATGGGCTGAGATAAAGTGGTTTGCTTCACATGCTAATGTATACATATATACATGAGATATTAGTGAAAGTAATGCATAATGCCTTGTCTCTGAGTGCTCACAAATATAATTATGAACATCCACAAAATAAAGCATGTAACCATGATAAAACCACATGCAAGAAGATGTTTGCTTGAAGTATAACACCATTTATATTCTGTTCTGTAATCTTTGAGTACATTTTCTTCATCCCTTAATTAGAGTAATTTAATCTCACTATAGTGATATAATTATAAAAAATAAATAATATAGCATATAAAAAAGAAATTTGATAGGAAATAATATTTTAAAACTCCATGAAATAAACATTTATGTTTTCATAACATATCAATATCATTTAGTATTTGAAATAAGAATAAATATTATAGTCTACACACACTTTAAGGCGTTTCTCATTTTGGCTAAAACAAATACATTTATTATACTTAGTAGACTAGAGATTTCATGAATGTTTTAAATAAAAGATAATTATAATTATGTAATGAATGATTAAGTATGTCCTCTCACACCAGTTCTTTAAATACAACGTGTTTCACATGTATCCATAGCTCTTCATTGCTGCATAATTATTTAAGAAAGGGAGTCTTTAAAGTTATTTTATAAAGACTGAGAATGATTTCCTGTTTGATGCTGACTGTAGCTAAAGAAAAATTTACCCTACTGTAAGAATTTTGGTATAATTAGATGATTAATAAAGTTGCAGTTGTGTACAAATATAGAATTGAGCTTTTTTTTCCAAGGGTACATTACTTAATTTTCTACACTGTACTGTAGCTAGCTTTTTCTACGAGAGGATTCTGCTAAAGGGTAAGGAAAACCTTTGAGTGTTTTCAAATCTAAAACAGGAATATGCAGTTCTAGTACACATTATAATCATCTGAAAACATTTTATCTGTGTGTGTGTGTGTGTGTGTGTGTGTGTGTGTGTGTGTGTGTGTGTGTGTTGTGATGTTGTGACATGGGCTTTGTGAGTAGAAATGTATGTATACCCCAGGAAGTGTTTAAACATCAGAAGACAACCTTGGGTGCTGGTCCTTATATTCCAATTTCAAGCGTGATCTCTTTGTAGTTTGTTGTTAAGAATGAAAGGATAACTCGCTGCTTAGCTTCCTGAAATTCTGTTATATTTCCTCTAATATTGTATTAACTTGTCTGGCTTTTGAAAAAAAAAGTGTATTCTAGGCATACAAACCTAGTTCTTCACATTTATGTAGCAAGTCCTTTAACCACTAAGTGTTGTTCCAAGCCCAGGAAAGCTTTTTGAAACACTGTTGACATGGATAACTTCATATAGTGGCTGTAAGAAAGTGTTTCCCAATTTTCACTAATTTTTTTTAATGTAGATAATCTATTTTGCATGCATGTGTGTAAATGTTGCTTGTCTGAAGGCCAGAGGCTTACTTGAACTGCCTTCAACAATCACTTACCACCTTATTTTTTTGACAATATCTTATAATGGACTAAGAACTTTACAACTCAGCTAAAACACAGGCCAGTAATCACCAGGAATTTTGTCTTCACCTCTCTAGTACTGGGATTATTGATGCCCACTGCTACACCCTGTATTTATGTGGATGCTTTCCCAAATGAGCTAGTTTCCCTTCTCCTTAATATTTATTTTTAACAAAAGTATGGCAGAATTCGATAGAGCTAGTCCACAGATATTGAATAGAGTAAAAATCTAGAGCAATTATTCCTGAAATTGTCTTTTCCATAAAAAGCAAGCTTATGACAGCAAATAAGTCTCACAGAGATCGAAATATTAAAGAGGAGATAGTCTTAAATAGGTAATATACATGAATATGTAAATAGAAATATGTGACTCATATTTTAAACAACCACGTTTACATCTTTTATAATTTTGGTATCATGCAAAAGTTTACTTTGCTCAAACTTTTATTTTTCTGTGTGTATTTGTATGCAGAGTTACATAACATAGGATAGAATGAAACTCTTTTAATAAAATGCACCTGTTGTAAAAATTAAATATTCTCCTCTTCCTCTCAAATAAGGATCAATATTTTGTTTAAAAATAAACATTAAAATTTTAATATCATCTTAACATTTCCATTACTCACTTATCCATTATTAGATATTGGGATTACTTTTATATTTTACTTATGCTAGATAGTGAGGCTGTGCACATTTGAGTAAAATTTTTCAAATTTAATGAAACATATATGATGTTTCTATTTTATTTTATTCTTTGTTTTTTTTCAAAACAGAGTTTCTCCATGTAGCCCTTGCTGCCCTAGATCTCTTTCTGTAAACCAGGCTTGTTTCATCTGCCTTTCCCTCCTAAGTGCTGTAATTAAAGTCTTGAGCCACCACCACCTGGCTTTAAATTGTTTTTTAAGTTTTAAGTCTTGAGACAGGGTCTCTGGTGTATAAATAATAATGGCCCTATAGGCTCATACATTTGAATGTTTGGTTCCCATTTTGAAAATGTTTAGGAAGGATTAGTAGGTGTGGCCTTCATGGTGGGGGTAGGCTTTACGCCTTCATAAGTCCAAGATGGGCACAGACCCTCCCCATACCTCCACATGCTTACAGAAAGATGTAAGTTCTCAGTTACTGCTCCAGCAGTACCTCCTTTCCAATTTCATGTCCTTCTTTTTTTTTTATTAATAACTTACTAAGCCCAATTAGTGATATCTATATTCATAAGTGTGGGATCTTCTCCTGGGGACCTGGATGCTCTATCAGTGGCCACCCAAAATAAAAGTGATACTCTATCCCTCAGCAGCAAAAGTTTGACTCTTTTAGACTTTTTATACAAAAGAATGGGTTTGGTAGTTTAGTAGCCCTTCTGCAACTTGCTCATTCTACTTAGAATAATGTCTTACATTCCCCTCGATATACTTATTAAAAAAAAAAAAAAAAAAAAAAAAAAAAAAAAAAAAAAAAAAAAAAAAAAAAAAAAAAAAAAAAAAAAAAAAAAAAAAAAAAAAAAAAAAAAAAAAAAAAAAAAAAAAAAAAAAAAAAAAAACTTCCTTCTATTTTAAAGACAGAAAATATATGTCTATTTACTTTTTAAAATCCATTTGTCTCTCATGAATATTTGTATTGTCTATATCTATAGTGGCAAGAGTTGATACAATAAACAGTAAATTGCACTCTCCTCAGAAGTAATATTGCTATATAATTTAGTAGTTCTAATTTTAGTTGCTTTAGGCTCACTCAACAATCTAACTTTCAAATTTTTGACCCAGAATTGCTCCTATCTAAAAGAAATACAGTTGCAAAAGTAGAGCAGGAAAGGCCATCCAGAGACTGCCCCAACTTTGGATCCATCTGATTGGTTGGCACCAAACCCTGACACTATTTCTCATGCTGCGTTGTGCTTGTAGACAAGGGCCTAACATAGCTATACTCTGAGAGGCTCTACCAGTAGCTGACTGAGACAGATGCAGATACGTATAGCTAACCATTGGATTGAGGTTGAGGACACCCATGGAAGAGTTAGGGGAAAGATTGAAGGAGCTTAAGGGAATGGCAATCCCATAGGAAGACCAACAATATCAACTAACCAGGACCTCTGAGAGCTCCCAGAGATAGTGCTACCAAGCAAAGAGCACACAGGGGTTGGTCTGTTGTCTCTGACATATATGTAGCAGAGGACTGTCTTGTCTGGTCTCAGTGGGAGAAGATGTGCCTAATCCTGTAGAGATTTGATGACCCAGGGAAGGGAGATGCAGGGGCAGGTGAGGTGGGGGTAGAATGAGGAGCACCTTTTCAGAGGCAAAGAGAAGGGGGAGAAGTAAAGAACTCTGGGAGGGGAGACTGGAAAGGGTGGCAGCAATTGGAACGTAAATAAATAAACCAATTTTAAAAATTGTAAAAATATATTTTTTTAAGAAAATATTATTATTCAGTACAGTGAAAAGATTATCTGTATATCCAGTTGAGAGGAACTGGGATCATGCTATAATTGATTTATATTCATATAACTTGCTATAATTCATAAACATGCTAGGATACTTTGCTCCTAGCAATTCACTATAAGCTTCAATGCTTAAATGCTCCACAGTGCCTCAAAACAGTACCATCATCTAGGAAACATGACTTAGTCATTTAATATCTTACTTAAAGGTCTTTGTAGATGTTCATTAAGTCTTTATATATCAGTTGCTTTTTTCTCTTGTGTTATCCAATTGAAACCAATATAATCACAATCACGTGAGCTTTCTGTAGGGCTTGGGATTGAATTCAGTGCTATGAACATGCTAGATCAGCACACTATCACTAATCTTTATCCCATACCCCATCATGAGTTAATTAAGACCAACAACATTTTTGCTGGAGTTGAAGAGATATAGCAGAGAAGAAAATCAGAAAATCTTCATGTTTGAGAAAAACTTCATTGTATTGCTATAGGAGGCAAAATGTGAGGCCTGAAAGGGAGTGTGACTGGATCCTCTAAGCAAAAACTCTCTTGTAGCATATAGAAAGAAAACTGGTATCTAAATGGTGCTAAACTCTGGACAACAGCCTAAACAATTTAGAAGCTCATTATCACTTATGTTCTTCATAAATGGACACAACTAACACAAATATTGGCTTCACCAGTGTGAAACTAAACAAAGTCTTAAACTTCTAACACATAAATATATTTATACTGCTCTTGCTACTTTTTTTGGAATTAAAGAAAATAACTATACATTTTACCAATCAATACTTTGAAAAATTTGTTCTGAGAAGCTTTGATTGTCATAGAAACTTTAGGAGACAGTCAAGGTCAAAACTATTTTCATAATATTGTTATTTCATTTTAACTGAGTTGACATTTGCACCTGTAGAGTGAAAGTGACACTGAATAAGTATGTGAAGCTTTGTTATTCATACATATTTACAAGAAAAAATGTTCATGAACAAACCTTGTAATTAATTTGATCAACTCTTTTTTTACTTTTTTTATTAGATATTTTCTTAATTTACATTTCAAATGCTATTCCGAAAGTCCCCTCCCCGCTTCCCCCTCCCTACTCCCCTGCCCACCCACTCCCACTTCTTGGCCCTGGAGTTCCCCTGTATTGGGGCATACAAAGATTGCAGTACCAAGGGGCCTCTCCTCCAAATGATGGCTGACTAGGCCATCTTCTGTTACATATGATGCTAGAGACACGAGTTCTGGGGGTTCTGTTTAGTTCATTTTGTTGTTCCTTTTCTAGGGTTGCAGACCCCTTCAGCTCCTGGTGTTCTATCTCTAGCTTCTCCAATATGGGCCCCGTGCTCCCTCTTATGGATGACTGTGAGCATCCACTTCTGTGGGAGTCAGCTATATCAGGGTTCCTTCAGTAAACACTAGCTGTCCTATGCAATAGTGTCTGAGTTTAGTGACTGATTATGTGATGGATCCCCGGTGGGTTAGTCTCTGTATGGTCCATCCTTTCATCTTAGCTCTAAACTTTGTCTCTGTAACTCCTTTCATGGGTATTTTGTTTCCTATTCAAAGGAGGAATGAAGTATCCACATGTTGGTCTTCCTTCTTGATATTCATATTGATCAACTCTTAAAACTATTTATCTTGTCAAATCTTCACTGTGGACTACATGTATCCTTTCTATTCTATGTAATGAAAATTGAAATTTGTATGACATCTCTATTTTTTTTAACTATTGAAGGCAGACAATTGTGAAATTGACATTGATAGAGTTATAACTTCAACTAGTGACTTCTGTTGTTCTTTGTTATTATTTTGCTTTTAAAAAACTGACAGAAATATTATGGTCATTCTATGGATATCAGCTGAAATTTTTTTGAAACAGCAAAGTCAGTCTGCAGTTGAGAGGAAAACAATTTAATTGTTTAAGCAATTATAAATTTAAGCTTTCAAGTAAAAAATTGTACTTGCAGAAAACTTGTATCTATCACAGTTGCATTGACAAATCTAACACATCCAAAGACTTCACTAATGAGCCAATAATAGAATTTTTGAATATTGCTTTCTGTGGTATTGTACCATGATTAATCAATATTTGGCTGTTCTGCATAACTCATTAAACCAATATTTTTCAAATGAGTAATGAATGATATGTGAGATAATGTGTCCATAAAAATTATTCAAATTTTAAAAATAGGCTACTGGATTTTATTATAGGTAGCTGTGTAGTTTCTAAGTCCACATTGTAAGCTGCCATTAAGTACCACCACTTTGGGAGTTTTCATGTACTATCAGAGAGGAATAGTCACAATTACATAAATACAGTCATATGTGTTTTAGCCATTCATAAATAAAAGTCTTTGAGAGCATATTTTCTTCATATAGTTCAACCAAACATCAGAGCCCAACAGAATGCTCACAGAAGCAAGTGTAAGGATCTAGAAATGCACCAAGGAAGCATAATGATTTATGGTGCAATTTCACATTTATCTCTATTTTGTATAGTGATTTTCTTAAAATACATTATGTATGGGGGCAGCTAATTTGCTATTTTAACATAAAATGAAGATTTTTTTAAAAGTTGTACAGTTTTGATTTCTAATACTCTGTTTATTTTAATAGACATGTAACAAAAATCTCTTTTAGTTTATTAAGGTATTTTCAAATATTTTATGCATATAAGTGTTTTGCCTAATTATATATCTGTGAACCATGTGTTGACCAGCTGCCCACCGAAGCCAGAAGAGGAGGATCTGGATAACCTGGGATGAGATAAGATGGTTGTAAGTCTCCAATACCTTTCCAGGTACTATAGAAAAGTAGCCAATGTTCTCAATCACTGAGCAATCTCTACAGCCACACTAATGAGCCAGTGGTAGAGTTTCTGATTATCTCTTTCTGTGATATCATACCATCATTTATCCATATCAAAATCTCAAAATTACAAAATTATAAAAAGCATAATGGAAGTACCAAGAGTAAAAGGTTGAGAGATATTTAAAAAGACTATAAACTGAGGAGTAAGATTTTAATCTAAGTTATAGCTTAAATAAATTGAGTCAACTACCAAATACTAAAGTAACCACTTGCATATAATAAATGATCCCACAAAAATTTAAATGTCCATTAGGTAGTATAAAACAAATTTTATTGTTTCTTTTGAATTGTGAGTTATAGTGGAATGCCTTGTAAAATTTGAGTATAATGGCATTCAGAAGTTTTGACAAAATGCATATAAATGAAAATGTAATCAGTGAGTCTCTGCTTAATGAATGGTTTCTACTTGAGCTGCTTCACTTGGGGATTCTTTTTAATTAATTATTTAATCAATTAATTTTTGATATGTTCTATTTCTGCTCAAACCAATCATGTTTTGGTGGATTTGTAGGAGGACTGCTGAATTTCCTTCATTTAATAGTCGGCTTTTTAGATTCATTATTTTAAACTTATGTTCCATAGCCATGGTTCTAGCATATTCAGTGTTCCCAGAAAAGAAGGAAGCCCTAAGATTCTTTTAAGAAATGTGTGTTTTAGAATAGTTTGTTTTTTCTTGTGTTTCCCTATTTTCTGTTTCCCCTCTTCCTTCCTTCCTTCCTTCCTTCCTTCCTTCCTTCCTTCCTTCCTTCCTTCCTTCCTTCCTTCCTTCCTTCCTTCCTTTTTTCCTTCCCTTTCTTCCTCCTTTTCTTCTCATTTTGTGTTTACATTTTGTAGTGCTGATAATCTCAAAAACTGGGATTTGCACTTAGTAAATATGTACTTTGAAATATTGACCTATTACCCCAGCCCAGAAGATTGGTTGGCTTTTAAAACTTCAAGTGCAACAGACTCCATGTATTTATAGTATCATTTTTTTTCTTTTCTTTTTGTTTGTATCCTAACAAAGAAAGATGTTATTCCTTTGCTGTAAAGAAACACTCCATTGATGAGGGACAGCTATATTTATCTGTGAATATAAGAATATGATTTGGAATGTTGCTTCACTAGCCCCAGGAAGTTGGCTATCTTTCTAGTTCTATGCATAATTCCCATCATATTGACTGGTTCATGAGTAAAGTTAGGTTGTCGTGAATTACCACTGACTTTTGAGGGCTACCCCTTGAACCTTTTTTGTGTACACTGCCATGCTGGTAGTTGTAATGATAATTGTTGAGGTTTATAGATAGCACAACTGGGGTAGGACTTTTGTTTTTCTGCCTTGGCATTTTGTGAGGTATTATCCAGAAACTTGTAATCCATCCACAATTAAATGTTTTCCTTTATAAGAATTGCTATGGTCCCTCCCTCTCTCCCCACTTGTGATTGAATTGCTTTCTTCTCCCTCCCAAGTGGATCTGAGACATTCTCACTTGGGCCCTTCAGCTTGTTGAGCTTTTTGAGTTCTGTAGACTCTACCTTGGGTATTCTGTACTTTTTTTTGACTGTTACCTACTTATTAGTGAGTACATACCATACATGTCCTTTTGGGTCTGAGTTGCCTCACTCAGGATGATATTTTCTAGTTCTAACCATTTGTCTACAAAACTCAGGATATTCTCATTCTTAAAAGCTAAGTAGTATTCCATTGTGTAAATGAACCACATTTTCTGTATCCATTTTTCTGGCATAGGGCAAAAGGGTTGTTTCCAGCTCCTGGCTCTCACAAATAAGGCTTCTATGAACATAGTGGAACACATGCTCCTGTGGTGGGGCATCTTTTGGGTATATTTCCAAGAGTGGTATTCCTGAGTCTTTTGTAGATCTATTCCCAATTTTCTGAGAAACCTCCAGATTGATTTGCAGAGTGGTTGTACCAATTTGCAATCCCACCAGCAAAGGAAGAGTGTTCGCTTTCTCTTCATCCTCACCAACATGTGTTGTCTCCTGAGGTTTTGATCTCAGCCATTCTAATTGGTGTAAGGTGGGATCTCAGGGTCAATTTGATTTGTATTTCTCTGATTACTAGGGATTTTGAACATTTCTTTAGGTGCTTCTCAACCTTCAAGATTCTTCTGTTGTGAATTTTGGGTTTAGTTATATACCTCATTTTTGGAGGAGGGGGATTAGGATGTTTGGTTTTTTGGTTGTTAGCTTCTTGAATTCTTTATATATTTTAGATATTAGCCAATTATTGGATGCATGGTTAATGAAGATTTTTTCCCAATCTGTAGGTTGCCAGATCGTCTTATTAACTATGTCCTTTGCCTTACAGAAGCATGCCAGTTTCATGAGGTCCCATTTATCAATTATCAATCTTAGAGCCTGAGCCATTGGAGTTCTGTTTAAGAAATTTCTCCCTGTGCCAAAGAATTCAAGGCTCTTTGGCTCTTTCCCACTTTCTTTTCTATTAGATTCAATGTATCTATATTCAGTATTATGCTGAGCTCCTTGATCCACTTGTACTTGAGCTTTGTGAAATGTGACAAATATGGGTTTATTTTCATTTTTCTACTACAGTCAGCCAGTTAGACCAGCACCATTTATTGAAGATAGTTTCATTTTCTATGGTATATTTTTGGCTTCTTTGTCAAATATCAAGTGTGTGTAAGTATGTGGTATTTTTCAGGGTCTTCAGTTTTATTCCATTTATCAACCTGTCTCTGTACCAATACCATGCAATTTTTAATCACTATTGCTCTGTAATAGAGCTTGAGGTAAGGGATGCTCCTTCCCCCAGCCATTCTTTTGTTGTTAAGAATTGTTTTTTTGTTTTTTATTTTTGTTGTTGTTGTTGTTTTGTTTTGTTTTCATTCTGGGTTTCTTGCCTTTCCAGATGAACTTGAGAATTTGCTTTGTCCATGTCTTTGAAAATTCGTGTTGGGGTTGTGATGGGAATTGTGTTGAATCTGTAGATTGACTTTGGTAGTATGTCCATTTTTACTATGTAAATTCTGGCAATCCATGAGCATGGGAGATCTCTCCATTTTCTGAGATCTTGATTGATTTCTTTTTTTTTGAAAGACTTGAAGTTATTGTCATACAGATCTTTCACTTGATTTTTTCGAGTTATGCCAAGATATTTTATATTATTTGTGGCTATTGTGAAGGGAGTTGTTTCCCTAATTTCTTTGTCAGCTTGTTTATAATTTGTATAAAGGAAGGCTACTGATTTATTTGAGTTGATTTTATTTCCAGACACTTTGTTGAAGTTGTTTTTCAGCTGCATGAGTACTCTGGTCAACCAACTAGACCTTCCAGAGCTCCCAGGGACTAAATTACTAACCAAAGAGTACACAGGAGAGACCCACAGCTCCAGCTGACCATGTAGCAGAGGATGGCCTTGTCAGGCATCAGTACTAGGAGAAGCCCTTCTTCCTGTGAAGTCTCAATGACCTACTGTAGGTGAATGTCAGGTTGGGGAGGTGGGAGTGCGTGGGTGGGTAGGGAAGTACCCTCACAGAAGCAGGGGCATGGGATAAGGGATTTGAGGAGTAGAAATCACAAAATGGGATAACATTTGAAATGTAAGTAAAGAAAATATCCAGTAAAAGAAAAGACAGAATAGAAGTTTTGAGGTCACATGTATACTATCATATCATCTGCACATAGGGATAGATTTATTTCTTCTTTGCCAATTTGTATCCCCTTGATATCTTTTTATTGTCTTATTGTTCTAGCTACCACTTTGCTTACTATATTGAATCAATATGGGGAGAGTGGGCATTCTTATCTTATCTCTGATTATATTAGGATTGCTTCAAGTATAGCTCCATTTAATTTATTGGATTGCAGTAAATTGCTTCTATTATTTTTAGGTATGGACTTTGAATTCATGGCTCCAATATTTTAACATGAAGGGGTGTTATGCTTTTTCTGCATCTGAGGAGATGATCGTGGTTTTTTGTTTGTTTGTTTGTTTTGTTTTTGTTTTTGCTTATATAGTGGATTACATTAATTAATTTCATATATTGAACCAACCTTGCACACCTTGGATGAAGCCTACTAGATCATGGTGAATTATGGTTTTGTTATATTCTTCGATTGTGTTTGCCAGAATTTTACTGAGTATTATTGCTTCAATATTCATAAACGAGATTGGTCTGAAGTTTTCTTTTGTGGTTGGGTCCTCGTGTGGTTTAGACATCAGAATAATCATAACTCCATAGAATGAATTTTTAAGACCTGTTATTTTGATGTTTGATGTGTTACTGTGTGTATGTGATACTCTTCTTTTTTTTTTTTTTTTCCCATGAAATGATTAATTTATTGTGTTTCTCTGGGTACAGTTACCTTCCTTATGTTCAAGTTTTCCTTCTAGTTTCCTCTGTAGGACTGGAATAGTTGAAAGATATTGTTTTAATTTGGTTTTGTCATAGATTGTCTTGGTTTCTCCAACTACAATGATTTAGGGTTTTGTTTGGTATAGCAGTCAGTGCTGGAAATTATGGTCTCTTACTGTGGGTAAGACATATGTCCATGATCTTCTGGTTTGTAGAGTCTGTATTCAGAAGTCAGGTATAATTTTGATGGGTTTGTTTTTATATATTACTTGGCTCTCTTCCCTTGTATATTCTAATATTTGTTCTTTGTTCAGTCCATTTAGTGTTTTCATTATTATGTGGCAGGAAGATTTTCTTTTCTGGTCCAACTTATTTGATATTCTGTAAGTTACTTGTATATTTACAGACATCTCTTTTTTCAGGCTACAGAATTTTTCTATGATTTTTTGAAGATGTTTAAATCATTTAGTTATAAATTATGAGACTATATCAGGGAGATGGAGTGATTTAATATATTTCTTTGCACATTTTGAGTGTCTTGACCATGCATTTCAGTACATCTAAGCACATCATGTAGTTTATGTGTTTCTAAAAACCAAAGAATAAAACTGAAACTTTCTGTTATGCTGAATTGGGACAGATATTAATATGAATTTCTTGTGTTTATTAATATTTTATTGTACAATTCATGCTCATAGTAATTTAAGTTGTAACCTCCCTTTAATAATTATAATTTCATTTCAATTAATTCTGGTACCCCTAATTCATAGTCAAACATGAAATTACGTGCAGGATATAAAGTTTTATATTCTGCTTTACATTGTACTCCATTCCACTGGTAAAAAGTGTGATTATATTATAATACCTTCATTGTCTTTAAGAACATAATTTTCACTATTGTTCTCCTTGCATTCCTAAGAAGATGCCAATGATTTTATTTAATTCTTAAATGCAAGAGATGAATTCTCTATGGGTTTAAATGCATATAAATACATGTAAATAAAAGCATTCAGAAGATATGAGCTATAATACATAAATCTTAAACTTCAGAAACTTGCTGGAATTTGTACACCAGTAATAAATTCCTACTGGAAGTAAGAAATGAATTTCAATATTTATTTTTATAAACATGAATATTGGAAAAGTATTTAGTTCATGAATTTTTTACTGTAGTGTCTCTAGCTTAACATCATAATTTTCCAAAATCGTATACATTAAATATCTGAAATTTAGCTGTATGTTTGTAATGATTCATTGAAAAATGTAGTGCTATATTATCCTAACCAGTTAAAAAAATTTTTGAACTCCATTTGGGGATCATTATGGAAATGTGTTATGCATGTTAAATTATGATATTTACTATGCTTAGTGTGTTTATAGATTCACATTAGGCAAGCATTCCCAGGAGTTCAAGAACTGTAGCAGATTTGAGCTTAGATTAAAGAAATGTGCATAGTCTACTATACCTTGAGGCAGGATTAAGGTTTTTTTTTGTTTTAATTAAAGCAACAATTAATGAACAATAGACTTTTCTATGCAATATAATTTGACTAGTTGGATTAATTAGGTAGGAAATTATATGTTTCACTTAGAGACTGCCTTTGCTTAAATAATTAAACAATATAATGCTTTCTAAAAGATTTTTGTCTGTTTTGTTTAAAACTGTTTTCTGTTTTCTGTTATTAATTTCTTCCACTAGATTATCATGACCAGAGAATACAGATCTTTGACAAAATGTATCTTGTCCTTGCTATTTGTCTCGAGGTCTAACTCAGACTTTTGATTGTAGCACGTGAATCCTATTTCAATTTGTTTACCTATTTTTTCTTTTTTTCCACATTGTTATTAGATAATTTCTTCATTTACATTTCAAGTGCTTTCCCATAAGTCCCCTATACCCTCCCTCCGCCCTGCTCCCCTACCCACCCACACCCACTACTTGGTCCTGGCATTCCCCTGTACTGGGAATATAAACATTGCTAGACCAAGGGCCTTTCTTCCCTAATAATGGCCAACTAGGCCATCTTCTAGTACATATGCAGCTATAGACATGAGCTCTGGAGGTTCTGATTAGTTCATATTGTTGTTCCATCTATCGGGTTGCAGACCCCTACAGCTCTTGGGTACTCTCTCTAGCTCCTACATTGGGGACCCTGTGTTCTGCCCTATAGATGACTGTGAGCATCTGCTTCTGTATTTGTCAACAGCACTTTTTTTTTTTTTTTTTTTTTTTTTTTTTTTTTTTTTGGTTTTTTGAGACAGGGTTTCTATAGCCCTGGCGGTCCTGACACTCACTTTGTAGACCAGGCTGGCCTCGAACTCAGAAATCTGCCTGCCTCTGCCTCCCAAGTGTTGGGATTAAAGGCATGCACCACCACTGCCCAGATCAACAGCACTTCTTAAGCCAGCCCTGAGAGATATCTGAGATATTTTTCTTCACAATTTAATAGTATCAGCCTAGAAGTGGATAGTATATTCCTACAGATAGCAAATGTAGGAAGTTGTAAAAATAATCATAAATAATAATGATAATGATAATAATAATAAAACACAAAGAGAGGTAACCATTTTGTCTTATTGACAGTGTCCTTTTCCTTGCAGAAGCTTTGCAATTTTCTGAGGTTCCATTTGGCAATTGTTGATATTAGAGCATAAGCTATTGGTGTTCTATTCAGGAAAATTTTCCTTGTACCCATGTGTTTGAGGCTTTTCCCAAATTTCTCTTCTATTAGCTTCAGTGTATCTGGTTTTATATGGAGGTCCTTCATCCACTTGGACTTGAGCTTCATAAAAGCAGATAAGAATGGATAGATTCACAATTTTCTACATGCTGACCACCAGTTGAACCAGTGCCATATGTTGATATTACTGTCTTTTTCAATTGGATGGTTTTAGCTCCTTTGTCAAAGATCAAGTGACCATAGGTGTGTGGGTTCATTTATGGATCTTAAATTCTGTTCCATTGATCTACCTGCCTGTCTCTGTGCCAATACCATACAATTTTTATCACTATTGCTCTGTAATACAGTTTAAGGTCAGGGATGGTGATTTCCTTTGGTAGTTCTTTTATTTTTGAGAACAGTTCTCGCTATGCTGGGTTTTGGGTTATTCCAAATGAATCTGCAAATTGCTCTCTTTAACTCTGAAGAATTAATTGAGTGGGAATTTTTATAGGGATTGCATTGTATCTTTAGTTTGCTTTCAGCAAGATGGACATTTTTATTACATTGATTCTGCCAATCCATGAGCATGGAAGATTTTTCCATCTTCTGAGATCTTTGATTTCTTTCTTCAGGGACATGAAGTTCTTATTATACAGATCTTTCCTTGCTTGGTTAGAGTCACTAAGGTATTTTATATTATTTGTGACTATTGTTATGAGTTTTGTTTGCCTAATTTCAACAATATCAACCACCCAGACCCCTGAGAGCTCCCAGGGACTAAACCACCAACCAAAGAGTTCACATGGAGGGACCCATGGCTCCAGCCACATATGTATCAAAGGGTGGCTTTCTATGGCATCAATGGTTAAAGAGGCCCTTGGTCCTGTGAAGGCTCAATTCCCCAGTATAGAGGAATACTAGGGCAGTGACCTGGAATAGGGTGGGTGGGAGAAGGTGCACCCTTATAGAAGCAAGGGGAGGAGGGGAGGGACAGGGGTTTTCTGGAGGGGGAAATGGGAAAGTAGATTACATTTGAAATGTAAATACACAAAATGTCTAATAAAAGAGAAATAAAGGAACTATCTGAAAAAAATGAATAAGTACAAGATAGAATATTAGGTCTAAAGATATGGTAGAAAAAAATGGATAGCTCAGTCAAAGATAGTATTCAATCTAAAATTCCAAAGGAAAAAAATCTAGAAACTCTCTTACACTATGATAAGATCAAAGCAACAGATAATAGGTATGAAGAAGAAGAAACCCAGGAATATTTTTTAATAAAATCATAGATTTCCTCAAATCTAAAGATAGACTCATGTCAAGGTGCAGCAGGCATACAAAACACTAAATAGAAATTATCAGAAAAGAAACTTCTAATGACACAGATTGATCAGTCAACCCTTCCTAGAATTAAGAACAAAGCACACATTGAAAGAGTTAAAGAGATCATGTGTGAAGCTGATTCCAAAGGATGGACCCAATGACTGCGGCTGCCAGGGATCCACCCCACAGTCAGCCACCAAACATAGACACTATAGCATATGCCAGCATGATAGTGCTGAAAGGGCCATGATATAGCTGTCTCGTGGGAGACTATACCAATGCCTGGCAAACATGGAGGTGGAAGTTCACAGTCAGCTATTAGATAGAACACAGGGTTCCCAAGGAAGAAGGAGCTAGAGAAAGTACCCAAGGAGCTGAAGGGGTCTTCAACCCTCTAGATAGAAGAATAACCATGAACTAACTAGTACCCCCTGAGCTCATGTCTCTAGCTGCATGTATAGAAGAGGATGGCCTAGTTGGCCATCAGTGGGAAGAGAGGCCCCTTGGTCATGCAGATTTTATATGCCCCAATACAGGGGAACGCCAGGGCCAAGAAGTGGGAGCCGATGGGTAGGGTAGCAGGGCGGGGAGGGGGAGGGTATAGGGAACTTTCTGGATAACACTTGAAATGTAAATGAAGAAAATATCTAATAAAAGTTGGAAAAAAAACTTACTAATTGTATACCAAAACGCATATTTCTTTTGAAAGGAAAAATAACAAGTAACATTTGAAGGAAGTTACATTAGGATAACACCTGAATTTTCAGTGAAAACTATGAAAGACAGAGGGTTTGAATAGATTTTCTACAAGATCTAAAATACAGTTTGTCAAGATTACTATACATAGAAAAACTGTCAATCAGAATCAAAGGATAATAAAAACACTGCAAGCTGAAAGCGAATTTAATATTTTTAACTAGTTAAAAACTAATAAAAACTATGAGTGTAGGTTTTCTGTCTTAGACCATTTATGTTCCAGGATTAAAGACACACACAAAGCCTTTATATTTTAATATGTCTTGAGCAGCAAAATAGCTGGGCAAATTTCTACCCTCCATGCTGTTATAATGCGTTTACCTATTGATAAGACTAAATTATTACTTACTATTTACTATGTTTCATTTTGGGAATTCTTAGCTCCAATTGGCCATCACACAAAGCCATATTTTCTTTACGTCTACCCTGTAGTGGCTCCTGTCTCCATTTCCTCCCACCAAAGACCAAAAAATCTCAAGCCCACGTATATAATTTTTTACCTAGTTGTTGTCTGATAGCATCTTTATTCACCAGTTGGAATTAACATAAGCTCAGGGTCTTAGAGACAAAGTACAGACTCCAGGTATTGGGGACATACACTTAGCAGTACAATAGACAATAAAGGATAAAACCTCGACATTTAATGACCAATATAGATGCAAAGAAATTACTTTTAAAAATTAACTCTTAAATAAATTAATTAAAAAATTCACTCTGAATAAAATGTTAACCACCCCCAAGATGAAACAAGGAATAAAGAATACAAGAAGAGTTGAGCAAAGGAGATTTTAAAAGATACTATTCAATGGTAACTGTCAATATATTAATGTACTCAGTTTCCTAGTAAAAGACACAGACTAGTAGATTGGATTAGAAAATAGAATCAATCTTTCTGTAGCTTTTAAGAAACACATCAAGTTATCAAAGAAAGATACCACATTAGGATAAAGAGATGGAAATATATATTCTAAGTTGGAAGGTGAAGCATGTAAGCATAGTGTTTTATTGTTTATATTGCTCAACAAAAGATCCTGACCAAAAATAAAGTAGGCAAAGAAAGGGTTTATTTGGCTACCATTTACATATTGCTGTTTATCATCTAAGGAAATCAGTACAGGGACACAGTCATGTCAGGAATCTGGAGCCAGGAGCTGATGGAGAATCCTTTGAGGGGGAATACCTTACAATATTGTGGCCGCTGGCTTGCTTAGCCTGTTTTCTTACAAAAACTGGCACTATCATCCCAGGGATAGCATCACCCACAATGGGTTGAATCCTCCTCCACCAATCATTAATTAAGAAAATGCCTTATAGCCTGATCTTATGGAGGCATTTTTCAATTAATGTCTCCTTCATTTGAATAATTCTAGCTTTTATTATGTTACTATAAAACAACCAGCACACCATCTTTCTGTAGTATAATTTGAAATCAGGTATTTTGATACTTCTAGCAGCATCCTTTCTACTTAGGATGCATTTACTATGTGATCTTTTGCTTTGTGTTTTCTGGATCTATGATGAATGTCATTGCAATTTTGATGAGAATTATATTGAATTTATGGATTATTTTGAGAACATGTCCAATATCACAAAATTGATTTACTGAGTCCAGGAGATTAGAAGTTCTCTTTGTCTTGTGTTATTTTCTTTAATTTATCTATTCAGTGTTTGTGGCTCATGGGCATGAGAAATAGCACAATAAGGAGATGTAGCCTTGTTGGAGGAAGTGGATCACTGTAGAGGTTGACTTTGGGGTCCTATGCTCAGTCTTCACCCAGTGCAGAAGAGACTCTCTTCCTAGCTGCCTGCTGAAGAAAGTTTCCTCCAGCCTGCCTATGGATCAAAATGTAGAACTCACATCTCTTTAATGTCTGCCTGGATGCTGCCATATTTCCCACTTTGATGAGAATGAACTCAACCACAAAAGGTGTAAGCCAGCTCCAAATAAATGTTTTACTATATAAGAGTTTTCATTGTCATGGTGTCTCTTCACAGCAATGAAAACTTAACTGAGATAGTATCCCAAAGTATTTATTGCATAGGTTTTTCATATCCTTAATAAGATTTATTCCTAGGCACTTTATTTTTCATAGGTTGTAAACAGTATATTTTACTTATTTTTGTCTCCAAAAGCACATCATTAGAATATATAAAACACTTTAACTTTTAATGTTGATTGTGTATCCTGCAACTCTACTGCAAGTATTTATTGAATAGAATTTTTTGATGAAGTCTACATCAAGAATATGTCACACCCCAAAAAAGATATTTCCCTCCATTTCCTTGTTTATCCCCTTTATGTTGTTCTCTTGTGTTTTTATTCTGGTTATAATTTCAAGTGCAAAATTGAATACGATTATGGTAGTACTCACCCTTGTCTCATTTTTAATTTAGAGAAAAATTTAAAGTTTCCCCCATTTAGTATAATGGTGGGCATGTTTTGACATATATAACCTTTACTTACTGTTTTGCCCTAGGCTATATAAATTGCCAATTTATCCATGACTTTCATCAAAAAAAAATAAAGTTTGTCTTTTCTGTGTAGAGATTATCACATGATTAGTATTTTTATGGTTTTTATATGATGGATTACATTTATGGTTTTGCAAATGTCTAAAAAAACTAGAATCGCTGTGATTAAACTTCTTGATCATGATGTAAGTTCACCATGATGTATTGTTTGAATTCAGTTTTTATATACTTTGTTGATAATATCTATATTCATTACAGAAATCTGTCTGCTGCTTTTTTCTTTTATTCCTTTCTGTCTTTTTTGGGTTTTTTTGTTGTTGTTGTTTTCTGTTTGTTTTCTTTTCTTTTCATGTCGTTGTTCTTTACCTGATTTTGAATACAGGGTAGTACTGACATTATAGAATGAATTTAATAGTACCTTCTCAATTTCTCAAATTTGACATGCTAACTATAGAAATGTTTATATTAGATCATTGTTAAAATTTTGCTTGAATTTAGCAGTGACTCTATCTGGCCCTAATATTTCTTGTGCCAGAGACCTGGGATAGAGGAGGCTCCCAAGAATCAAAGGAGGTGTCTTTAGCTGGGACTCACAGCAGTGGAGATATAGAACCTGAAGAGAACACCTCTTATAGACAAGCAAAAATCCAAGTGGAGCTATAGAGACACTCACCCACCCACAAAACTTTTGACCCAAAATTTATTCTGCAATCTTATTTATGACTACAAGAAATGTAGGAATAGGGGATAGAGCAAAGGCTAAGGGAATAACTAAGCAATAACTGGCCTAACCAGAGACAAATTCCATGGACAAGCACCAATCCTTGTCACTATAAATGATACTCTGTCATACTTATAGACAGGAACCTAGTGTGGCTGTTCTCTGAGAATATTTACCTAGTATCTCACTCAAACAGATGCAGAGACCTAAAGCCAAATATCGGATGGATCTTGGGTAACCTAGTCGAAGAAGAGGACAAAGGATTGCATGCCCACTGAGGGGATAGGAACTTTATAGGAAGCCTGTCAGAGTCAAATAACCTGGACCCTTGGGCTCTCAGAAATGGAACCAACAACCAAAGAACAAACCCGGGCAGGGCCTATGTCTTCACACATATATGTACTAGATGTGCATCTTGAACTTCAGGTAAGTGCTGAAAAATGGGAGCAGGGTCTATCCCTAAAGCCATTGCCTGTCTGTGGCCTCTAAGCCTCTTCTTGTAACTCAGCTCTCTTTTGTATCATCAGTGGGAAATGAAACTCCCAGCCCTGAAGAGACTTGATGTGCCAGGGTAGGGGATACACTGGAAGGGTAGCCTCCACTCTCTCAGAAGAGAAAGGGGAGCGACTGGGAAAGGGGGACCTAAGAGAGAGACATTAATCTGGATGTAAAATAAACTAAAAACAAGAAAAAAAAGTTTAAGAGTAGAAAACAATTAGTGATGGATATAAATTCAAATTTATGTAAAGAAAATATTGTTGCAGTTTTGTTTATGATATAAAAATGACAAAGGAAAGACATTGTCAAATTTAGAAAAATATTAAAATATGCTAAGGTATATTCACTGGAAACCCAACTGGCCCATATTCAAATATTTTACATTATTTTTATGAGTCTAAATATTTGTCCTCAAGTATGTAAGTATTCGATTCTTGTTGTCTATAGAAACCATAAGAAGGCACTGTATTCTCCGGAATTGGAGATACAGATGGTTGTGATTTGCCATGGATGTGCTAGGAAGTAAACATGGATCCTCTAGAAAAGCAGCCAGTGTTTTTAACCACTGAAAATTCTGTCTGTTCAAATGTTTAAATTTTAAATTTCAATTCTTAAAAATAATGTTTAATACACCAAAAATATTCATTATGTAAAATTAAAATTATTATTGAACATGTGAAGAATGATCATGATTTTAAAACACATATGTATACATTTCAAATATCCAGTCCAAAATATTAACAATAGTCCTCAATATGAAAATATGAATATTATTAATTTTCCACTTTAACTGTTTGAGGTAAGCAACTTTATAAGAATATACTTTCATTGATTTATAATCATAGCATCCATGTTAACTGTTTTACATTTACTTACCTATTTATATTAATAGATCATGGTAAGCATGTGGAAGTCAAAGGAAAGTTTACAGGTGTTGAATCTCACCTTCCATCACAGGATTTATGGAAACTAAACACACACCATCAAGCTCAAAAGCAAGCATCCTTCACCACTAAGCAATCTTGCTGGCTCATTGGTTATTTTTATAAACTAGAAATTTATCCACATGGAATCATTGCCCAGCCTTACTTTTTATTTGTTACAACAAAAGGGAACATATTCCTCTACATGCGAGTGATGATATGTCCCATATTTCTCAACTTTTTAAGAAATCCAATAATATATAATATACAATTTTTTAGCCTCAGTGGAAAAAAAAAGCAAATTTTAAACTTGAAAACATTTTGTCACCATTCCAAACTCTGCCAGTTTCCAAGTAGAAAATAATCTCCAAACTAGATACTTTGTGACTATGGTAACTTTGTATTCAGAAACTGGATTAATTTTAAGAATAAACTACAAGCAAATGATCTACTTGTTCTCTATTGGCTTATATCAGAATACCACAGACTGTGGAGTGCATGCATATTAGAGTTCTGATTACTTTATTGTTGTAGAAGATGCAGGATTTTCTCCTTGCATTGAAAATGGTGGAGGGCATCATGTGATAAGAAGACATGCTCATCCATTTGTCTTTCTCTGATCAAACCAAAGGCCATAATTCTAAGTATCATTAATATAAATAAAAGGATTAAATTAATTTGAAGGTATAGGAATCTACTAGAGACACTTTGATACCATCAAATTTTACTCCTATGCATGTAGGTTTTACAAATTTTGTGCTAAGCCCCCTGCAAAAATTAAAAAGTAGTAATAAAATAAAATCTTAGGAGAATCATTTATGAAAAAGCATTGGAAAAAAAGAACAGACATGATAAAAGATGACAAATACTAACCATAACAAAATCATCATTATTTATAAGAGTGTTCAGATTAATTCATCCATATTTATCTGGAATAACTATTACAGAAGCTAGGTACATTCAACATATCTTCTCATCTATTAAGACAGTGATAGCTCTTGAAATAATTTATCTCTCTACTTTGACTTGTATCCGTAAATCACTATGTCATTTATTACTGTTGTGATTTAAGTCTTGTTGGTGTAATGATTTTGAATCTCTTTATTATTTATGTCTTCTATCATGTATACATATTGAAATGTTAATTAATATATTGAATCACAGTAAGAAATCCTCCTGTCCTATAATGTATCCTTGAATAGAATGCATTCACTGGTATATTGTAAGTCTCACAGAGGGATAGTTTAATAAGCAAGAGAGCAACTCTAGTATTTGAATGTGAGTCTTTTCAATGATATTCAAGTGTAAGGCTACAGACTAATTTTACAAAACAAAAAATGAAGTTGAAAATAAGCAAGGCCATACAGGTCACTCTGAACTAATGAAATCATTGCCTGTGCCTATCATATAATCTAGTGAACAGAATTAGAGGAATACTTCCAGTGATCAGGATACTTAGGGCCATTAGAAATATCTGTCTGCCAAGAGCCAAAGGGGTCTCAACTCTATAGTTGGAACAACAATATGAACTAATCAGTACCCCCAGAGCTCGAGTGTCTAGCTGCATATGTAGCAGAAGATGGACTAGTTGGCCATCATTGGGAAGAGAGGCCCCTTGGTCTAGGAAACTTTATATGTCACAGAACAGGAGAATGCCAGGACCAAGAATTAGGAGTGAGTGGGTAAGGGAGCAGGGTGGGGGGAAGGTATAGGAGACTTTTGGGATAGCATTTGAAATGTAAATGAAGAAAATATCTACTAAAAAATTTTTAAAGAAAAAAGAAATGTCTGTCGCTCTGTGTGATACTTTCTCTAGGTCTCTCTCTCTCTGTCTCTCTCTCTATCTCTGCCTCTGTCTCTGTCTCTCTCTCTCTCTCTCTCTCTCTCTCTCTCTCTCTCTCTGTGTGTGTGTGTGTGTGTGTGTGTGTGTGTGTGTGTGTAATATAGTGTTTAGGCAATGAAGTTATACATTTTATACAATGAGTTTGTGATAATTATTTAGTCCTCTTGTCTGTGAGTACACAGTTGAAGCAGGTGTCTCTCCTATATATAGATGTTAAGTTTCTTCTTTAGTTAGACATACTGAGGGAATGTTATTAACATTAGCTATATTTCTAGAAGTATTTTGTTAAGCAGCTGAGTTTCAGAAGAACTTTGAAGCTCAAAAAATATGAATAAAAATATGTATAGTAGTTTTAGGAAATATGTCTCCTTTGTATTTATGTTTATAATTTGAACAAAAAAACTAGGAGACTATGGCTGGGTAGATCATTAGTGTTAGGGAACAACCTATTACTCTGCTAAATGTACATAACTATAAACTGACTTCTGATGATTTATTGTTATGTCCATATATTAATATACCTATCAACTCTAATTAGGGAAACTTTTCTTGCAGTAAATGGTGAAAAATAGAGACCCACAACTTTTCAGTGAGCAGAAAATAAGAGACTCTCAGCACTCAGTTCTAAATAGGACATCTGTATCACAATCCTTAACCTAAGACTGAAAGATCATCACAGATGAGCCAAATATAATAGATAACTAATGTCAAACTGCATTTTTCCAGACAGTATAAGACTGATGAACACATGATTCACAGTCATTGTGAGAGTATGCACAAACCAGGCAAGACAAAAATCCCAGGAGAGATTGTGCAGGGCCTTACAAAGTTTCACACATAACTAGAGAACTATTGGCACTTGATGGCTTTTGGAAAGAAGCAAGTCAGTTTTCTTCAGGGACACAAATACTTAGAGGCTCCAGGAAATGGCTTGACATGGATATGTTAGCAACATAAAGCACTAAGTGGGCCCAATGGGTTTTAAAACGGAACATATATGAAGTTGGGAAAGAAAAGTTGTGGTGAAATAAAAAATGAGTTGAATGGAAAGGAGTGAAAAGTGGATATAACCAAAACTTGTTCTATTCATGCTTAAATCTCCCAAACAATAAAAAAGTAAAAATAAATAAATGATAGGTAGCTGAAAGTATCTGAATTTAAGAAATTAATTAATACATTATTAGTAAAAATGTGGTATAATGCAGATTAAGGGCCATAACTTGGCTAAGTTTAAACAGAATACAAAAGTGTGTTTGTGTGAGAGGGGGGGGGGGAGAGAATAATTCAACAAAGATCTTATGTCAGTATTTATAAAACTTAAATTCTAACATTTCTCTTTAGGAAAATGTCATCTTTAGCACAAGAAAAATTCTTTTTTTTTTCTTCCAACTTTTATTAGATATTTTCTTCATTTACATTTCAAGTGTTATCCAGAAAGTTCCCTATACCCTCCCCCCTCCTGGCCCTGCTCCCTACCCACACGCTCCCACATCTTGGCCCTGGCGTTCCCCTTTATTGGGGCATATAAAGTCTGCATGACCAAGGGGCCTCTCTTCCCAATGATGGCCAACTAGGCCATTCACTTCTATATATGCAGCTAGAGACATGAGCTCAGGGGGTACTAGTTAGTTCATGGTTATTCTTCCACCTATAGGGTTGAAGACTCCTTCAGCTCCTTGGGTACTTTCTCTAGCTCCTTCCTTGGGAACCCTGTGTTCCATCTAATAGCTGACTGTGAGATTCCACCTCCATGTTTGCCAGGCATTGGTATAGTCTCCCACGAGACAGCTATATCATGGCCCTTTCAGCACTATCTTGCTGGCATATGCTATAGTGTCTATGTTTGGTGGCTGATTGTGGGATGGATCCCTGGCAGCCGCAGTCATTGGGTCCATCCTTTGGATTCAGCTTCACACATGATCTCTTTAACTCTTTCAATGTGTGCTTTGTTCTTAATTCTAGAAAGGGGTGACATGTATACATTTTGATCTTCCTTCTTCTTGAGTTTCATGTGTTTAGTAAATTGTATCTTGGGTAGTCTAGGTTTCTGGGCTAATATCCACATATCTGTGAGTACATGTTATGTGAGTTCTTTTGTGATTAGGTTACTTCACTCAGGATGATGGCCTCCAGATCCATCCATTTGCGTAGGAATTTCATATATTTATTGTTTTTAATAGCTGAGTAGTACTCCATTGTGTAAATATACCAAATTTTTTGTATCCATTCCTCTGTTGAGGGACATCTGGGTTCTTTCCAGTTTCTGGCTATTATGAATAAGGCTGCTATGAACATAGTGGAACATGTGTCCTTATTACCAGATGGAATATCTTCTAGATATATGTCCAGTAGAGGTATTGCAGGATCTTCTGGTAGTACTATGTCCAATTTTCTGAGGAACCCCCAGAATGATTTCCAGAGGGGTTGAACCAACTTGCATTCCCACCAACAATGGAGGAGTGTTCCCCTTTCTCCACATCCACGCCAGCATCTGTTGTCACCTGAATTTTTGATCTTAGCCATTCTTACTGGTGTGAGGTGCAATCACAGGGTTGTTTTGATCTGCATTTCCCTGATGATTAAGGATGTTGAAAATTTTTTCAAGTGCTTCTCAGCCATTCGGTATTCCTCAGTTGAGAATTTTTTTTGTTTAACTCTGTGCCCCACTTGTTAATGGGGATATTTGATTTTCTGGTGTCCACCTTCTTGAGTTCTTTATATATATTGGATATCAGTCCCCTATCTGATTTAGGATTGGTAAAGATCCTTTCCCAATCGGTTGGTGGCCCTTTTGTCTTATTGACAGTATCTTCTGTCTTACAGAAGCTTTGCAACTTTATGAGGTCCCATTTGTCAATTCTTGATCTTACAGCACAAGCCTTTGCTGTTTTGTTCAGGAATTTTTCCCCAGTGCTCATATCTTCAAGGCTTTTTCCTGCTTTCTCCTCTATAAATTTCAGTGTCTCTGGTTTTATGTGGAGGTCCTTCAACCACTTAGACTTGACCTAGGTACAAGGAGATAAGAATGGATGAATTCACAGTCTTCTACATGATAGCTGCTAGTTGTGCCAGCACCATTTGTTGAAAAGGCTGTCTTTTTTCCACTGGATAGTTTTAGCTCCCTTTTCAGAGATCAGGTGACCATAGGTGTGTGGATTCATTTCTGGGTCTTCGATCCTATTCCATTGATCTACCTGTCTGTTGTTGTACCAGTACCATGCAGTTTTTACAAAAATTGCTCTGTAGTACAGCTTGAGGTCAGGCATGGTGATTCCACCAGAGGTTCTTTTATTGTTGAGAAGAGTTTTCGCTAGTCTAGGTTTTTTGTTATTCCAGATGAACTTGCTAATTGTCTTTTCTAGATCCTTGAAGAATTGAGTTGGAATTTTGATGGGGATTGCATTGAATCTGTAGATAGCTTTTGGCACGATA
>LR753351.1:366287-379504 GCA_902729485.2 Mus minutoides | reverse complement strand
TCCATCGATTTGTTTGAGTTGATTCTATATCCAGCTACTGCACTAAAGCTGTTTATCAGGTTTAGGAGTTCTCTGGTAGAGTTTTTGGGGTCACTTATATATACTATCATATCATCTGCAAATAGTGATAATTTGAGTTCTTCCTTTCCAATTTGTATCCCATTGACCTCCTTTTGTTGTCGACTCACTCTGGCTAGGACTTCAAGTACTATATTGAATAGGTAGGGAGAAAGTGGGCAGCCTTGTCTGGTCCCTGATTTTAGTGGGATTGCTTCCAGTTTCTCTCCATTTAGTTTGATGTTGGCCACTGGTTTGCTGTAGATTACTTTTTTCTTATTTGGGTAAGGGCCTTGAATTCCTGATCTTTCCAAGACCTTTATCATGTATTGGTATTGGATTTTGTCAAATGCTTTCTCAGCATCTAAGGAGATGATCATGTGGTTTTTATCTTTGAGTTTGTTTATATAGTGTATTACGTTGGTGGAATTCCCTATATTAAACTATCCCTGTATTCCTGTGATGAAGCCTACTTGGTCATGATGGATGGTTGTTTTGATGTGTTCTTGGATTCAGTTGGCGAGAATTTTGTTGAGTATTTTTGTGTCAACATTCATAAGGGAAATTGGTCTGAAGTTCTCTATCTTTGTTGTGTCTTTATGGGGTTTAGGTATCAGAGTAATTGTGGCTTCATAGAATGAATTGGGTAGTGTACCTTCAGATACTATTTTGTTGAATAGTTTGAGAAGAACTAGAAGTAGGTCTTCTTTGAAGGTCTGATAGAACTCTGCACTAAACCCATCTGGTCCTGGGCTTTTTTTGGTTGGGAGACTATTAATGACTGCTTCTATTTCTTTAGGAGATATAGGGTTGTTTAGGTCATTAATCTGATCCTGGTTTAACTTTGGAACTTGGTATCAGTCTAGAAAGTTATCCATTTCATCCAGATTTTCCAATTTTTTTGAATATTAACCTTTTGTAGAAGGAACTGATGGTGTTTTGGATTTCCTCAGGATCTGTTGTTATGTCTCTCTTTTCATTTCTGATTTTGTTGATTCGGATGCTATCCCTGTGCCCTCTAGTGAGTCTGGACAAGGGTTTATCTATCTTGTTGACTTTTTCAAAGAACCAGCTCTGGTTTGATTGATTCTTTGGATAGTTCTTTTTGTTTCCACACGGTTGATTACACCCCTGAGTTTGATTATTTCCTGCCGTCTACTCCTCTTAGGTGACTTTGCTTCCATTTGTTATAGAGCTTGCAGATGTGCTGCCAAGCTACTGGTGTAAGCTCTTTCCATTTTTTGTTTTTTTTTTTTTTAGGAACTCAGAGCTATGAATTTACCTCTCAGGAATGCTTTCACTGTGTCCCATAAGTTTGGGTATGTTGTGGCTTCATTTTCATTAAACTCTAGAAACTCTTTAATTTCTTTCTTTATTCCTTCCTTGACCAAAGTATCATTGAGTAGAGTGTTGTTCAGTTTCCAAGTGAATGATGGTGTTCTGCTACTTATGTTGTTATTGAAGAGCTGCCTTAGTCAATGGTGATCTGATAGGGTGCATGGGACAATTTCAATATTTTTGAATCTGTTGAGGGCTGTTTTGTGGCCAATTATGTGATCATTTTTGGAGAAGGTGCCATGAGATGCTGAGAAAAAAGGTATATCCTTTTGTTTTAGGATGAAATATTCTGTAGATATCTGTTAAGTTCATTTGTTTCATAGCTTCAGTTAGATCGACTGAGTCTCTGTTTAGTTTCTGTTTCCAGATTCTGTCCATTGATGAGAGTGGGGTGTTGAATTATCTCACTATTATTGTGTGAGGTACAATTTGTGTTTTAAGCTTTACTAAAGTTTCTTTAATGAAAGTGGCTGCCCTTGCATTTGGAGTATAGATATTCAGAATTGAAAGTTCCTCTTGGAAGATTTTGCCTTTGATGAGTATGAAGTGCCTCTCTTTGTCTCTTTTGATAATTTGGGGTTGAAAGTCTATTTTATTCGATATTAGAATGGCTACCCCAGCTTTTTTCTTCGGGTTGTTTGCTTGGAATATTGTTTTCCTGCCTTTCACTGTGAGGTTGTGTCTGTCGTTTTTCCTGAGGTGTGTTTCTTGTAGACAGCAAAATGTCAGGTCCTGTTTGTGTAGCCAGTCTGATAGTCTATGTCTTTTTATCAGAGAATTGAGTCCATTAATATTAAGTGATATTAAGGAACAGTAATTATTTCTTCCTGTCATTTTTGTTTTTAGAGTTGGGATTCTGTTCTAGTGGCTCTCTTCTTTTAGGTTTGTTGAAGTGTTACTTTCTTGCTTTATCTAGGGCAGAGTTTCCGTCCTTGTATTGGTGTTTTTCTGTTATTATCCTTTGACGGGCTGGATTTGTGGAGAGATATTGTGTGAATTTGAATTTGTCATGGAATACTTTGGTTTCTCCGTCTATGGTAAATGAGAGTTTTGATGGGTATAGTAGCCTGGGCTGGCATTTGTGTTCTCTTAGAGTCTGTATAATCTCTGTCCATGATCCTCTGGCTTTCATAGTCTCTGGTGAGAAGTCTGGAGTAATTCTAATAGGCCTGCCCTTATATGTTACTTGACCTTTTTCCCTTGCTGCCTTTAATATTCTGTCTTTACTTAGTGCGTTTGTTCTTCTGATAATTATGTGTCGGGAGGAATTTCTTTTCTGGTCCAGCCTATTTGGAGTTCTGTAGGCTTCTTGTATGTTTGTGGGCATCTCATTCTTTAGGTATGGAAAGTTTTCTTCTATTATTTTGTTGAAGATATTTGCTGGCCCTTTAGTTTGATAGTCTTCCTTCTCATCTATTCCTATTATCCTTAAGTTTGGTCTTCTCATTGTGTCCTGGATTTTCTGGATATTTTGTGTTAGGATCTTTTTGCCTTTAGCATTTTCTTTGATTGTCTTGTCTATGCTCCCTATAGAATCTCTGTGCCTGAGATTCTCTCTTCTACCTCTTGTATTCTGTTGCTGATGCTCATATCTATGGTTCCTGATTTTTTTCCTATGGTTTCTATCTTCAGAGTTATCTCCTTTTGGTTTTTCTTAATTGTTTCTACATCCATTTTTAGGTCCTGGATGGCTTTGTTCCATTCCATCACCTGTTTGGTATTGTTTTCCTGTAACTCTCTAAGTTTTTCCTCTTTAAATGCTTCTTGTTGTTTATCTGTGTTTTCCTGCATTTCCTTCTTAAAGTCCTCCATCATCAGGATGAGTGACTTTATATCCATGTCCTGCTTTTCTGGTGTGCTGTTGTATCTAGGACTTGATGTGGTGGGTGAGTTTGGATCTGGTGATGTCAAGTACCCTTGGATTCTGTTGCTTCTGTTCTTATGCTTGCCTCCTGCCATCTATGCCCGAGGAGACCTGGCATTGGTGCAGACCAGAAAGGACCTGCTGTTCTGACCTGGGCCTTTATCAATCTCCTGGCTGATGTCTCAAGTTCCATGAGATTGGGCCGGAACAGAGGCTGTGTTCCCCTGCTCACCTCAGGTCCCGAGATAGCTTGGGGAGTCCCGAAAGAGCCTAGGAGAGTGCACAGCCCCTGTGGCCCAAGACCTGAGCTGGTGCTCGGCTGGCGGACCAGACCGGAAGGGAGGGGCTGTTCTGCCCTGGGCCACTATCAATCTCCTGGCTGGTGTCTCAGGTTCCATGAGATTGGTCTGGAACAGAGGCTGTGTTCCCTTGCTCACTTGAGGTCCTGAGATAGCTTGGAGAGTCCCGAAAGAGCCTAAGAGAGTGCACAGCGCCTGAGGCCCGAGCCCTGAGCTCCTGATGTGATCTTAAAGTCCTTGGAGTTGCTGGGCTCAGAGGAAAGATGGCAGGGTGGACAGTGCTCTGGCTGGGAGAGGCCCAGCCTCCAGTGGGGCGGAGTTCCTCGGTTCCTGCCCCTGCTGGCAATCACTGCCCCACTGCTCCCAAAACCTCCGCTGTAATCCACTCAAGCATAACCCCGATGTGATCTTAAAGTCCTGGGGTGTGGGGAGCACAGGACCGGCACTAGCTGCGTCCGCTGGGCTCAGAGGAAAGGTGGTGGAGTGGGTGGTGCTCTGGCTGGGAGAGGCCCACCCTCCGGTGGGGCGGAGTTCATGGATCCTGCCCCTGCGGGCAACTGCTGACCCACTGCTCCCAAAACCACTACTGCACTCCACTCATGCATAACCCCGATGTGATCTTAAAGTCCTGGGGTGTGGGAAGCACAGGTCAGGCCCTAGCAGCGTCTGATGGGCTCCAAGAAAAATTCTTATTCAGGCCCATCACTCCACTTGTTGCCCTGTCTGTCTACTGGAGATGGATTCTACAAATTCCCTCTCCCTACTATTGGGCATTTCATCTAAGGTCCCACCCTATAGAGTCTTGAGATTCTCTTACCTTCCAGGTCTCTTGTAGATTCTAGACCCCCCCCCCACCTCCCAGGCAGGTATATTTTCAATTATTTTGCAAGCCCTAGGGGCTTTGCTGCTGGTCCCCTCTCTAATACCTGATCATGTGACCCTCCCTTCTCCTATCAAGTTATCTCCCTCCCTCTGCCCTCTGCTTTCTTCTCCCTCAGTAGTGGGATTGAAGCAACCTCACTTAGAGCCTATGGGTTGTTAACCTTTTTGAGTTCTAAGGGAGAGGAGACTGAAGGAAAGGAATTCCAGTGACTGGCCCAAACTGAGAAACATCTCGAGTGAAGGCTCAAGGCCTGACACTATTACTGATACTATGGTGTGCTTATAGACAGGAGCCTAGAATGCCTGTCCTTTGAGAGGTCCAACAAGCAGCTGCCTGAGATAGAAGCAGATACTTACATCTAACCAATGGACAGAAGCCTAGACTCCTGTGGTTGAATTAGGGAAAAGCTGGAAGAAACTAAGGAGGATGGCAACCCCAGATCAAGACCAGCATTCTCAAGTAACCTGGACCTCTGGGATCTCTCAGACACTTAGCCACCAACCAGACAGCATACAGTAACTGGTCTGAGGCCCCAGACACATACATAGCAGAAGACTGCCTCTTCTGGCCTCAGTGATAGAAGACACATCTATCCCTTGAGAGATCTGAGACCCTGGGGAATGGGGAGGCCTGGCATGGTGTTGGGGTATGGGTGTATGGGGGACATCCAATTGGAGACGAGGGAAGAAGGATGGGATGAGGAACTGTTGGAGGACAAAATGGGAGGAAGATAACAACTAGAGTATATAAAAAGAAAACATTAAAGATAATAAAAAGCAACTGTATCTTAAATGAGTTCACTTTGCTTTTATGCTAGGAAGCCTTATTTCCTCTAACTACATCAGGAAAAATATGTAAGTTATGAGAAGCTCTAATGAAAAGGAAACATTTGGGAAAAGAAAGACCATCCTACTTTTTGTTATGTAGTACAAATAGTTTAGAGATAGGCTTGTGAAGTTTCCCCAAATGAACTTTTCTGAATTTTAGATAAAGGAATCTAATGATGGGCCCTAATGAGTACTTTTTAATACACAGACCATTTTCCCATGTACTGTAAATTTTGATGTTCATATATAATTACAATGTAGTAATGCTATATTTTAGGAAAAAAATATTAACAGAATCCTTCAAATGAAACATCTTAGAGATCACAAAGAACATTTGTTAATATTACTACTATAAATACATAGTCCTGTTCTCTTAGATGTGGGTAGAAGCAGGGAGACTGAATAGAACATTTACAGGACACTGTTAATAGGAAAAAAATGAGATCCTATAAATTTAGAAAAGATCATCTGACAGAGGGCTAGAATCCAAAATATTTAAAAATTCAAGAAACTAGATATAAAAAAAAACAAACAATTCAATTAAAGATGATGTACATTTCTAAACAGAATTTTCTACAGAGGAATCTCAAATGTGTGAGACACACACGTGACAGGTTATGCTGGCAAGAATGTAGAGGAAAAAACTCCTCCATTGCTCGTTGGAGTGCAAACTTGTACAGCCTCTATAGAAATCAATATGATGGTTTTTCAGAAAAATGAGAATTGATCTATCTCCAAACCTAGCTAGTTACATCACTCTTAAGCATATACCCAAAGAAAGCGCAATCTTACATCAAGGACACTTTCTCAACCATGCTCATTGTACCTTCATTTATAATATCTAGAAACTAAAGCAATGTCCCTTAACTGAAGAATGGACAGTGAACATGTGGTACATTTATACAGTGGAGTGCTACTCATCCATTAAAAATAACATCATGGAATTTTAAGTAAAATGTGTAGAATTAGAAAAGATTACCCATAATGAGGTAACCCAGACTCTGGAAGACATATATGGCATGTATCTGCTCACTTATAAATGGAAATTACTTGTTAAGTAAGGCAAGTTAAGTAATTATGCTACAGTTCACAGATTCAGAGAGGCTAAGTAACAAGGATGCAAGGTGGGATATATGTATTCCATGGGAAGAGAGAATAGAATTGCTTTTGCTAGTGGCCTGGAGTGGGGGCAGGTGGGAAAGGGAATAGGAGGGATTGGGCATTGGGAGAGAGGGTATGGGCGAGATGGAGGGAGAGTATTGGGAGAACCCATTGGAATTAAGGTGCACTTGGGAGTCCATGTCGAAACTCACTATGAGAGTGAAACTAGTGGAATATGTAGCTTGAGCTGGTCATTATCTATAACCAGGCAATGCTCCTAGCAGTGTGACTGGAAGAAAAACTTAGCTAAAACCCTTTAGATTAAACTGTTCTACCTGCAAGATGAGCTAGGGCAATGGCAGGAGTGGCTAACCTATGAATAACACTTTCTGGGTTGCAAGGAACCCAAGGCAGAATATCCCAGAGAACCAGGGAAGAACCGAACGTGATTGGAAAAAAGTCAATGAAATGATTCCTAATGATATTTTTCTATACTCATAAATGATGCCTAACCAAATTGTCCCCAGAAGACATCATCCAGCAACCGAAGGGAGAAGAATCAGTGACCCACAGCCAAACACTAGGCAGAGCCTTGGGAATGCCACAGATGAGGGAGAGGAAGAATTGTATGCACCAGAGGAAAAGAGGACACTAGGACAACACAACATATACTGCTTTGCTTGGGCATTTTTGTCTTGTCTAACTTATCTTTTTCTTGTGTATTATTGCCTGCTTGTTTTCTAAAGAGAGAGCTAAAGCATGTGAAGTTGGGTGTGGTTGTAGGATCTGGGAGGAATTAAAGGGAGGGGAGACTGTGATCAGAGTATATTGTAAGAAAATTATTTTCAATAAATATATTTTTATAATTAAATGAAATATGTATATAAGTAAGGAAAGAGAATCATTAAGAACTGAAATAGATTGTCAAATCTTAGTAATAATGTTCATAGTTTGGTACTTCTGGAATATGTGTGATAAAGACATAAGTAACTCTAAGGTGAGCTGTGTCTTTCATTCTAGTATTTTTAACTCTAAACCTTTTCTTTATCTTAATGCATGGGAGGGAAGAAATATGATTAACATGAGAAAATTAAAACACTGTGCATGTTAGCAAGTCCAGTGCAAGAAAATTAGTGAAAGACCTTCCTGCACATTTTCATAGATTAACAGATATGAATCGATAGCTAATAGCAACCAGTTCTCTGTGGTATGAAACTCTAGAGGCAGCACCATAGGAAAAAATAATGTTTTTTCTGTTCATCTGTAACAAGTGTTCCTCAGGATTTTGTAATGGGATAATAGATTGCAGTGGCATATATAGGTTTACCACTCCTTTCACAGTAATCCTGTGAAAGAGATAAATAATGTACAGTTTACCTGCATAAACTATGAGTAGAAATACTGTTGTCTATTAAAATATCCTTGTGGATTTGTATTTTGTCATGGGCATAAGCCTTATGACAATTAACTACCACATTATATATTACTGTAACTTTTATGTTGATGTTAATTATTGTTTATATTTTTATCATGTGGATTTCTTTCTCATAATGTACTGACTTTGCTGCTTTCTTTTAATACTTTATGTTTAATCTTAAGTTAACATGATAGAAGGGCAAAATTGTTAATGAAAGCTGAGAAGCAGGGAGTGAGGAGAACTAGATTTTTACATACTTATTTATATACATCATCTGTGATGTAATATAACATTATAATATAATCCAAAAAGTCTTAACCACCTTACTTATCATTAAGAAAATACTATTATAAATCTTATTATGTTTTACTAAAACTAATTATTTTATACATATTATATTACCACAGTTTGAAAAAATAGAGTGTTATAGAAGATATTGCCAAATACATTTTTTGTATTCACATTTTTACATACTGCTGCTGACTTCAAGTGGTTTTTGCTTTCTATACCTCTATTGAAAAATAGCTCATTATGTAGGCTTCAAATCCAGAATAAAAGTGAGATTTATTGTTCCATTGAAATGGAATGAATTTATACAAAATGTATACTTGTGTTCTAAAGAAAGTGTCAGTTTGGAAGTGGAAGAGAAGGGTAAAGCAATAGACACCTGCAATTTCATATCAGATATGTAGTATTTTAAATTTTACTTACATAATTTTTAACATTATTTAATGAGGAGAATAAATTCTTCAGATTTTGTATTTTTTCTACATATTATGATTTCCAGTAATTCTAATAGAGAAATACTCAGGATTTGGTAAAATCTAAGTCAATAAATCTGTCCTTATATAAAGCATTACTTGACAGAATTGGAAAGAAACAAATTGTTGTTTTTTAACAAAATATTAAAGTTTGATTTTACCAAAAAGACTGTAGAGCAAGATGCTGGGATAAATGTCTGCTAGCTGAGAGAGGCATGTAAAGAGCCCAGCTGACCTACCTCATCAGCTTATGTCCCCAAAGGAAGCTGTCTTTCCCCACACCACACCCTCTCAGAAAACACTCATGTTGAATATCTCTCCCTTCTACTTTCTATGTTTCTCTCTACCCATCCTCCTGACTTCTAACTCTATGGTCTTTTTTCTGTGTTCACTCCCAGTCAACTGGTTACCTGCTCGGTGTCTTGACTTGTGATTGACTTTATTAAGTCTTCTTTACAATAAGTAGTAAATACTTGAATTAAAGGTATGTACTCAGGCTAAGCCACATCACACCTAGAAACATCTTCCCAGTAAATAACACAATCTCTGGGTTCAAAAGGTAATCAAATATCCTATGATACCAAAGAGCTAGTCATGCAAGATTTACTATATTTAGCTGGATAGAGTTGTTGAGAAAATCTACAACACTTGAGAGATAAACATTTAAAATTTTAGAAAAAAAGTTTTGTTTTGTAAATCTAATATATATGTGTGTGTGTATCTATATGACATATATATATATATATATATATATATATATATATATATATATATACACACACACACACATGCATATTCACATAAACATTCACATGGTTTTGTTTTAGTCAACAATATATATTTATACATAATTATTTTTCTGTGCATACACACACATGCACATTCACATAAATATATATTTATATATAAATATATACTTATACATAATTATTTTTCTGAGATATATATACATATATATGTATATATATATATATATATATATATATATATATATATATATATATGTGTGTGTGTGTGTGTGTGTGTGTGTGTGTGTGTGTGTGTGTGTGTGTGTGTGTGTATGTGTGTGTGTGTGTATGTGTGTGTGTGTGTGTGTGTGATTGTGTGTGTGTGTGTGTGTATGTGTGTGTGTGTGTATGTGTGTGTGTGTGTGTGTGTGTGTGTGTGTGTGTGTGTATGTGTGTGTGTGCATTCTTTTCTGATGTGCCCATAGGTAGAGCTTGGGAACACTTGTGTCCATTTTTTGTTTCATTCTCATTAAAACTAAGAACTAATAGAAGCAAGGATACAAAGAAAATTAATTCAAGATATATTCTCGATTATAAGAAAAGTAGAAGTTAAGCAAAGTACTGAACTTTCCCTACTCCCATGATCAGAGACATTACAGTACAGATTCTTTTAATTTAAAATAGTTAATATTTTTTGTAGATTAAGAAATAAAAACAAAAGCAAATAAATCATGTATTGATTGAGATTTTATACTGTATAATAATATTATTGACAATATTTTTAGCTTGCAAAATCACACACTTAACCAAGAAAAGGAGAAGGGCTCTCAAATTTAAATATGGTGAGATGATTTTAGGTTTGTTTTATTAGACCTATTAAACTATTTTTAGAATGATGTTTGATTAAAAACACATCATAAAACTATTGTTTCTTTGAAAAAGATGCTCCAACATATAACAAAGAGAAATGCTCCACTATCTTCATAATAGTCTTATTTATAATAGCCAGAAACTGGACACACCAACATTTCCTTCAACACAGGAGTGGATACAGAAAATGTGGTACATTTACTCAATGGAGTACAATTCAGCTATTCAAAACAATGAATTGATGAAATTCTTAGGCAAATAGATGGACCTAGAAAATATCATCCTGAGTGAGGTAACACAATCACCAAAGAACACACATGGTATACACTCACTGATAAGTAGATATTAGCCCCAAAGCACGGAATACCCACTATACAATTCACAGACCACATGAAGCCCAAGAAGAAGGAAGGCCAAAGTGTGGATGCTTCAGTCCTTCTTAGAAGGGGGAACAAAATAATCAAGGAAGGAAATAGGGAGACAACGTGTGGAGCAGAGACTGAAGGAAAGGCCATCCAGAGACTGCCCCACCTGGGTATACAATCCATATTCTGTCATCAAAACCAGACACTATTGTGGATGCCAAGAAGTGCCCGCTGACAGGAGCCTGATATAGCTGTCTCCAGAGAATCTCAGCCATAGCTGAACAAATACATAAGCAGATGCCCACAGCCAACGATTGCACTGAGAACAGGGTTCTCAATGGAGGAGCTAGAGAAAGGTCTGAAGTAGCTGAAGGGGTTTGTGTCCCCATAGTAGAAACAACAATATGAACTAATCAGACCTGCCCCCCATAGCTCCCAGGGATTAAACCACCAACCAAAGAGTACACATGGAGGGACTCATGGCTCCAGCTGCATATGTAGCAGAGGACCACCTTGCAGCACCTCAATGGGAGGAAAGGCTCTTGGTCCTATGAAGGCTTGATGCCTCATTATAGGGGATTATCAAGGCTGGGAGGCAGGAATGGCAGGGTGAGTGGCAGAACATCCTCATAGAAGCAGGGAGAAGAATATGATATAGGAGATTTCTGGAGGGGAAACAGAGAAGGAGAATAGCATTTCAAATGTAAGTAAGTAAAATTACCAATAAAAAGAAACTGTCATTTTAAAGAAGAAAAATAATTTAAAATACCTATTAGATATTTATTTACCTTTTGCATACATATAGTAAGTTTTTACACTTATATTCTTTTATTGGTTATGGAAGCTTTCATTCATATAAAAGTAGACTGTATGTGTA
This sequence comes from Mus minutoides, assembly GCA_902729485.2. Classification (NCBI taxonomy): domain Eukaryota; kingdom Metazoa; phylum Chordata; class Mammalia; order Rodentia; family Muridae; genus Mus; species Mus minutoides. The sequence continues at coordinate 368,117 of LR753351.1, read as the reverse complement.
CATTTGTCTATAAATAATTAGCTTCCCTATAAAATGTGCCAGTATGATAGTGAATAAAATAATTTACATGAATAAAAACTATGCACACAGGTACATAAGATATATGGAATTTATCTTAAAATGAAAAGAGAAGACTACAGTACTATTCTCTTTTGATTTCTGTTGCTGTGATAAAACTAATAAAATGAAAAGTTAAGACTACAACACTATTCTCTTTTGATTTCTGTTGCTGTGATAAAACATCATGACAAAACAACTTATAGAAAAGGTTATCTTAATTTATAATTTCATGTTATGTCTGTTAATGTTGGAGAAATCAGAAGAAGCTTTAAATAGCTCATCACATTATATTCAAAGTTAAGAATAAAGAGAAGTGAATTAATGAATTCTTACTTGTATGCTTGTGCTCACCTCATTATCTGAACTGTTATACCATTCAGATCCCCCAGCCTATGGAATAGTACTACCAAGAGTAGTTTAGATACTCCCACATTATAACATAAGATAGTATTGCACAGATGTGATCAAAGGAAAATGCAATGTAGAAAATCACTAATTAATACTCTATTCCTAGGTGATTCTAGGCTGAATCAAATTGACAATTATAGGTAACCATCACAGACACATGATATTCAGTATATAACATGAAGCAGGCAAATTTAAAACTGGAATTGATTACTTAATAACAATATATTGACTACTATGATAAGCATAATTAAAATTATTACTGATGATGCTGAGCTAACTACTGAATCTTTACTACTGTATTTCTGTTTTTCTACTACACACACACACACACACACACACACACACACACACACACACACATACACACACACACACACACACACATGTTTTTATGTGAGTGAAGAAAAGCTTAAAATTTTAGCAGTTTGGTAATATGGACAAAATATATAGAATAAATGAGGCTTAAATTGGGTATGAATAGGAAAAATCAATTTTCCATAGTTCATAATGCTAAATAATATTACTTCTTAAAATATACAATAATATATAACATATGTATAGGCCATTTTTAAGTAATAAAAGGGATTCCATTTTAAATATGAGGGAGTTTAGAATGCTAAAAGAGATGGTTAGTTTTAATTGCTACCTAGACACAACATCATCTGGTAAATGGGTCTTTATGAAAGCTTGTCTAAATTTTATTGTCTTGTGGGCAGGCCTGTGACGGATTATCTGAAGTGGGAAGACCCATCTATAAAGTAGATAGCACCATTCCATTGGCTGAAAACTAGACTGAATGCAAAAGCGACATCCAGCTCAGAACATGTATGTATGCACTATCTCTCACTGCTTTTGATTGTGAATGTCACTTCTGATATCTACTTTAGGTTCTTGCAGTCTCAACGTTCTCTTAATGAGGGCTTATACCATGGATGTATTAGCCTAATAAACCCTTACCCCCATAAAGATACTTTTCTCAAGGTGTTTTATCTCTTCAATATGAAACAAGGCTAAGATTATGAATAGTTATCTAAAACTTCTTTGTTGTTTATTAATTGCTTTATCAAACTGCCATACCTTGGATAAATTGCTAATTGTAATTATTATACTACTTTGAATTATTATACTGCATTGAGAAATGATTCATTAATGATAATAGTTTTAGTAGGAAGAAATAGAGCTAGTAACAAACATTCTATTTTTATTTGATCTGAGTATTCTAATAGTGAAATTTGGCTAGTTTGACTTGATTAGATAGCCCGCAGGTGCTTCTCTTCTCTTCTCTTCTCTTCTCTTCTCTTCTCTTCTCTTCTCTTCTCTTCTCTTCTCTTCTCTTCTCTTCTCTTCTCTTCTCTTCTCTTC
>LR753351.1:291611-300188 GCA_902729485.2 Mus minutoides | reverse complement strand
GGCGTGGGTGTTCTGGCTGGGAGAGGCCCAGCCTCCGGTGGGGCGGAGTTCTCAGTTCCTGCCCCTGGAGTGAACTGCTGACCCGCTGCTCCCAAAACCACCTCTGCACTCACGCGTAACCCCAATGCGATCTTAAAGTCCTGGGGTGTCCCTAGCTGTGTCAGCTGGGCTCAGAGGAAAGATGGCGCGGCGGCGCGGGGGTTCTTGTTCCTTATCTATGCTTCTCCCATTTTCTTGATACTGAACTCCATATCCCAAGTATCAAATTCCACATTAGACTTATATTTCATTCCATACCACTCATTATAAAACCCCAAATCCTTTGATTCACTGAACACCCTTGGAAAATCACTAAGGAATGTTCAATGCAATATTTATCTAGGATAATTATCCAGAGAGAAGTCAAGAATAAATTACTAAAAGCACCAAAAAGTGGTATGAATTCACTTCTCAGTAGAAGGCAGGAGCACAATGAGAAATCTAGAACTTGTTACCAACAAGTTTAAGTAAAGAGAAAAAGAAATAACTATAACTCCTAACAAAGAAAAGCAGAGCACACAAAAGCTAATGTGGCTTAGTATTTCATTCTGTGGAAAGTATTGCCAAAAATAATAAAATATATCCAGATGATGTTCTTCAGAGATATTAAAATAATAGGCCTTACCCTAAATTTTAGCAAAACACTTGGAACTGAGATAAATAAATTGAAGTCATTTAATATTTATGAAATCACAGACTCACTGATATCATTGGAAACAAGTTTTCAGAAAAGCATTCATATGTGTCCCCAATCTAAATTATGATACAGTAAAATTCTTCATATCTCAAAAGGGGACAATTTCTTGCTTCCCCTTTGTAGTATGTATTTATCTTCAAAAAGTGTGTATGAAAGATGAAATTATTTTATTTATGTTGAGCTTTAGGTGAAAAAATGGTAGAGTGAACCAAATTGTTTTGCATACAGAGACATGTATCCCATGTGGATAGTCAGATATGATTTGTGTAGAACAAGTTTTATTCAAATTCTGATTAGAAAAATAATGTGGAAAGAACTTTTTAGTATAGACTATGTTAGGCTGTTACAGACTCAATACAATAGATAATTCATCTTCAAAATGAGTATGTAAATGTTGTGAATATTATTTCAACTTTTGTAATTACCACTTCATAATAATCATTCATGATTAAGTTTTGAATATTGGGTCATATTTTTCTAATACTGAAGAATTTTGTTGTACATGCCATGCCATGTTTTCATAAGAAGTTCTAGCTTGCAATCCCACCAGGAATGGAGGAATATTCCCCTTTCTAGTAGATCTGGGTCTAGTAGATCAATAGTTGATTCTATTGATTCTCAAGAAATATGCTACTGCGTTTCTGTTCATCATGTTTTTGGGTTTTTTTTCTTCATGTCATTTTTCTGCACATATTTTAGAAAACAATCTTTTTTTCCCCTTCCACACACACACCCACTCAAGCCTCCCCACTTTCACATTCCCTTACACTGGGGCATCAAAACTTCACAGGACCAAGGGCTTCCCTCTTCTCCCATTGATGCCCAACAAGACCACCCTCTGTTAGGCTGGAGTCATGGGTCCTTCCATGGGTACTTCTTGGTTGGTGGTTAGAGCCTGGGATATTTGGTTGGTTGATATTGTTGTTCTTCCTAAGGGGTTGAAAACCCTTTCATCTCCTTCAGTCTTTGCTCTAAGTCCTCCATGCTTAGCTTCCGTGAGCTGTGAGCTTCCATCTCTGTATTTGTCAGGCTCTGGTAGAGCCTCTCATGAGACAGCCATATCAGGCTCCTGTCAGCAAGCACTTGTTGGCATCCACAATAGTGTCTGGGTTTGGTGACTGTATAAGGGATGGATCCCCAAGTGGGGCAGTCTCTGTATGGCCTTTCCTTCAGTCTATGCTCCATACTTTGTCTCTATATTTGTTCCTGTGAGTATTTTGTTACCCCTTCTAAGAGGAACCAAAGCACCCACTTTGTTGTTCCTTTTTCTTGAGCTTCATGTGGTCTGTGAATTGTATCAAGCATTAAGTTTAAAGGGTTCAAAATACTTCATATGAACATTAATTCTGGTGAAAATTTTGTTCTTTTTACAGCAATGCCACTAGAATGGTAGGTAAATTGTAGCATTTGGCAGTTCTCAGTAATAACACATTCCTTTGGAAAAGTACCCATTTATGTGTATAATACCAGCTGTATGTATATATATATATATATATATATATATATATATATATATATATATATATATATATATATATATATATATATGTGTGTGTGTGTATATATATATATATATATATATATATATATATATATATATGTGTGTGTGTATATATATATATATATATATATATATATATATATATATATACCCAAAATAACTTGCTGCCTCCTAAATGCCCTAGGGAATATATTACATATTTTCTCACTTTCTCTTTCTGTTTACCACTTTGTAAGTTACTGGTAGGTAATGGGTATGATAAAAAGTTAGTGTGCTTTATATTTCAAATGATTATGAAAATATTTTACCAATACCTAAGTGTGGCCATTGTTTTCTCATATCTCCATTTAAAAGCACATAAAAACATGCTCAGAGGATTAAGGTATTAATTAATATGACTACAAAAATTGACATATCTCTCTCTTTCTTCTGTCTAGAATTTTTCATGGTACTTCTTTACCAGTGTGACTTCTTTAGAAAGCAATATTTTCAAAAACCAATAACTATATATTTTAATAGCATTTTGAAGATAAATATTAGTGCAAGCAAGTTGAGTTTTCTGTTTGTAATGATATATATATATATATATATATATATATATATATATATATATATATATATATATATATATATTTACCTTTAGTTAGAGTCTTAAGAGATTTTATACTGGATAGTTTGGGATAGTTTTTCAAGTAAGGTACTTTTCTGAATATATTTTAAATGTCTAGCCACACAAACATAAAAAATGGCTTATTCCTGTAATTCATCAGGACAAAAATTGCATGCACTTGAAATGTGATTTTTTTTCCTCTTCAGTATAATTATTTTATACTTTCACTGATGATATCCCATCCAGTAAAAGAAGAAATTTAATTATGAGCTTTGCGATATTTGGTTTAATATAAGCTTAGAATACAAAAAAAAAAAAAAAAAAAAAAGTAAGCAGATTTATTTCTGGCTTAACAAATATATGAGGTTACAGTATATTTTGGATAAGATACAACTTCATTAGTTTAATAATAAAAGGGAAAGGCTATAAAGTAGTTTTTAATATTAAAGTTACACATGATAATTATAATTGTATTGATTTTTATGATGGTGATAACTGATTAGCTTCATTTTTTTAAATTTTTATTGGTTATTTTATTGTTTTACATTTCAAATGTTATTATGCTTCCTGCTTTCCCCTCCATAAATGCCCTATTCCATTCCCCTTGCTTCTATGAGGGTGATCCCCCACCCCCACACACACTCTCACCTTACCGCCCTAGCATTCTGCTATGCTGGGGGATTGATTCTTCACAGGACCAAGGGCCTTCTCTTCCATTGATGCCAGATAAGGCAGTCCTCAGCTACATGTGCAGCTGGAGTCATGAGTCCCTCCATGTGTACTTTTTGTTTGGTGGTTTAGTCCTTGGGAACTCTGGGGTTCTTGCTCATTGATATTGCTGTTCTTCCTTTGGAGTTGTAAACCCCTTCTGCTCTTTCAGTTCTTCTCTTAACTCCTCCATTTGGTTTTCCATGTTCAGTCTAATGGTTGGCTGTGAGCACCCATATCTGTATTGGTCAGGATCTGCCTGATGCTCTCAGGAGACAACTGTTTTAGACTCCTGTCAGCAAGCACATCTTGATCAGCAATAGTGTCTATGTTTGGTGTCTGTATATAGGATGGATCCTCAGGTGAAGAATTTTCTATGAATGGTTTTTCCTACAGTCTCTGCTCCACTTTTTGCCCTGTATTTCCTTTAGACAGGAGCAATTCTGGGTTAATATTTTTGTGATAGATGGGTAGACCCATCCCTCAACTGGGGACTGTGCCAAACCTCTGGATATGGTGTCTACAGGCTCTCACTAATCTTTGTTGGATCTCTGAGTTCATGGTCAGCCTGGGACAAAACAAGTTCCAGATCCAGGCTTGATGGTACACATCTTTAATCTGGGCCCCACACACATGCTGCTGGAGACCTAGATAAGGACATTGTAAGAAAGAAGATTCTCTCTTCTTCACCTGCTTTCATTTCCTTGCCAGCACATCTGTTGGAATCTACTAGCCTTTTGGAACTAAACAACTACAAGATTCTTGGACTGACTATTGTTGGGGAAATGGACTACTGATTGTAAGACATCATTACAATTTCCCTTACTATATTGAGACTATCCATATGTTCTGTGACTCTAGATAATACTGACTAATATACTTTGTTATATGTTAGAGCATCTTTTGCGTATATGCCTAGAAGTGGGATAGCTGGGTCTTCAGTTAGAACTATTTCTAATTTTTTGAGGAACTGCCAGATTGATTTCCAGAGTGCTTACATCAGCTTGAAATCATACCAACAATGGAGGAGTGTTATTCTTTCTCCACATCCTCTCCAATATCTGCTGTCAACTGAGTCTTTGATTTTAGCCATACTGACTGGTGTGAAGTTGAATCTCAGAGTAGTTTTGATTTGCATTTCCCTGATGACTAGGAATATTGAACATTCTTTAGGAGCTTCTTGGCCATTCAAGATTCATCAGTTGAAAATACTTTGCTTAGCATTGTACCACATTTTTAATAGGGTTATTTGGTTCTCTGTAATCTAACTTCTTGTGTTCTTTATATATATTAGATATTAGCCCTCTATTGGATATAGTGTTGGTAAAGATCAATCTGTACATTGCACTTTGTCCTATTGACAGCATCCTTTGTCTTATAGAAGCCTTTCAATTTTATGAGATTCACATTTGTCAATAGTTGATCTTATTACCTGAGCCATTTGTGTTCTTTTCAGGAAAATTTCCCTTGTGCAGATATGTTTGACTCTCTTACCCACTTCTCTTCTATTAGATTCAACATATCTGGTTTTATGTGGAGGTCCTTATTTTTTTTTTTTTTTTTTTTTTTTTGATTTTTCGAGACAGGGTTTCTCTGTATAGCCCCGGCTGTCCTGGAACTCACTTTGTAGACCAGGCTGGCCTCGAACTCAGAAATCCGCCTGCCTCTGCCTCCCGAGTGCTGGGATTAAAGGCGTGTGCCACCATGCCCGGCTTTATGTGGAGGTCCTTGATCCACTTGTACTTGTGCATTGTACAAGGAAATAAAAATGGATCAATTTGCATTCTTCTACATGCAGACTGCCTGTTAGTCCAGCACTATTTCTTGAATATACTTTATTCCCCTGGATGGTTGTAGCTTCTTTGTCAAAGATAACATGACCATAGGTGTGTGGATTTATTTCTGAGTCATCAATTCTATTCCATTGATCTACCTGTCAGTCTCTGCACCAATACTATGTAGTTTTTACCACTATTTCTCTGTATTGAGCTTGAGGTCAAGGATAGTGATTCCCCTAAAAATTATTTTATTGTTGAGAATAGTTTTCCCTATCCTTGTTTTTTGTTATTCCAGATGAATTTGAAAATTTCTTTCTATCTCTGTCAAAAATTGTGTTGGAATTTTGATGGTTTTAGGATTTTGTTTCCTCTAATTAAAATTGAGGGGCAAAAATATACACAAAAAAAATCCCTTGTCACCTTTAATTTTTTTAAACATGTATCAGTAAATTTTTCTTTTTTCTTTTTTGTTAAAGATTTATTTTTTTTTTCATAAATGTGAGTACACTGTTGCTGTCTTCAGGTACACCAGAAGAGGGGATCAGATGCCCATTACAGATGGTTGTGAACCACCATGTGGTTGCTGGGAATTGAACTCATGGTCTCTGGAAGAATAATCAGTGCTTTTAACCGCTAAGCCATCTCTCCAGGCCAGTAAATTTTTCTAATTTCTAGAATTTATACATATATAGAAATTTAGAAATGAATATGTTATTATGAAAACCAGGGAGCAAGAATTGTAGACTGAATTAACACAAACTTTAACACTTTCACGTATAATAATATAAAATCTGAACACATATTTAGTAGACTTCAGTCAAAATTAGCTACTTATTTTGTACCAACATCTTCATTGTTACCTTTGTCCTGTTTTAATGTTTATAGATAGGCAGAATAAATATAGATTAAAAAATCTATTTTAGTCTTTGTAATTGTCCTTGGTAATAATAATAAGTAAAACTAAGGGCAAGGCTCCAAAATTTCAGGGTATATTTCTATTTCTCCATTGTACTGACCTTTTAAACTAAACAACACCATCTACAGAGAATGTCCAGTATGTTCACACTATTATGATACAGATTCTTTTTACCTTTGTTAAAGTTCATGTATAAAATGCCTGTGACATATGAATACTTCCTTCAACATTGTGAGGAAATGTTAATATATGACCACTATAGTTCAAAATTACAGGATCCTTTCCTTTGTTTTATCTTCATCTACATGTCTAGTTTAATAGGCTTATATGTCATGTACATATTTTGTATTATAAGATGTTATGAAGCTAGAAATATGGCCATGATACATCATTGATAGAAGATTTTAGTGTTCCACATTTCTGCATCTTCTAATTTCTTTCAGGGGTAAAACTCAATTTTAATGTACAGTACTTACTGTCACTACATCTATCTTATATTTTATGCATCTTTTGGTAAACTAATGATGCTCCAAAAGTCCACAATTCTGATCATGGAGCATTAACACTCTCAAAGAAGATTATAAAATTAAGCTAAATATTCTGATTGTAGGGCACACCAGAAGTTAGACATTTTAAAAATTAAGTTTTATACTGACTTGTTAAAATATTTTTCAGTGAAATATAATAATAATAATAATAATAATAAGAATAATCAAAAAATTGTTAGATTCTATTTGAGGAAAGTTTTTTCCCCCCAATGGGATACCCTAGCTAATTAAGTCTACTGGACTTTTATGGATTTGTATTTCATAGTAAATTTCTTAGACTGCTGTACTTAACATAAATCTAAAGTACAGAGAAAATTTTTAGATTTTATTTGTAATTATTCTTTAATATTTTTAATTCTATAAAATTTTATACAGTGTATTTTGTTCTATCCAAACTACTCCCCCTATTTCCTTCCAAGTCCACATCTATCCTGTTCCCCCTAAGCATGGTATTCATTTTCATTATGTTTTAATAAACTTTTGACTCTTAATATGTGTTATATATCTAATTTTTGGTGTGGAGCTATACACAGGAAACTGGTTGACTTACCAAATGCCACATATTTATAAAGAAAACAGATTCCTCCTTCTCTAGACTCCATGATTATACATGGTTCCTCATTTAAGGAAAGGGATCATGAAACTTTCCAACCTTCCTACTTGATTGGCTTTATCTTATGCAGGTGACATCATGTCAGCATTTTATATATCTGTGAGTTTATGAATGCAAAGTTCATGTTATGTCCGAAAGACACTATTCCTTTGGAATAATCCATCAACTCTGGCTCTTGTAATACTTCTGTGTCTGATTCTACATTGATAACTGAGCCTTGGGGGAGTACTTTGAGAAGAGTCTGAGTGCACAAAAATTTATCACTAACTGTACATTGTCCAAATTGTGATTTTCTGTGTTAATTATCATCTACTGCAAGAGCAAAATTCTCTGATGAGGGTTGAAGAATGGACAGATCTATTGGTGTAGCAATGTTATTAGGAGGCATTTTATTGCAGTTCCTTTAGCATTCACCAGAAACATAATTTCTTTAATTGATAAAGAGTACACTTATTAGCTACTTTTGTTTATATTGTCACAACCAACAATTGCATTGGCATTTATGTTATACAAAGAGAGTGAAAATTAATCTAAGTATGTTATTTAGAGGTAGGGTTCAGGAGGCAATTAGAATGTCCTTTAAGGAGCTAGAGAAAGTACCCAAGGAGCTGAAGGGGTCTTCAACCTTATAGGTGGAAGAATAACCATGAACTAACTAGTACCCTCTGGGCTCGTGTCTCTAGCTGCATATAAAGAAGAGGATGGCCTAGTTGGCCATCAGTAGGAAGAGAGGCCCCTTGGTTATGCAGACTTTATAAGCCCCAATACAGGGGAACGCCCGGGGCCAAGGGGTGGGAGTGGATGGGTAGGGGAGCAGGGCCGGGAGGGGGGAGGGTATAGGTAACTTTCTGGATAACACTTGAAATGTAAATGAAGAAAATATCTAATAAAAGTTGAAAAAAAAAAGAATGTCCTTTAAGTGTTCTACATGTATATATTTTTATTAATGTCAACTGCCTTGCTACCTAGAGTTCCATTTAAATTTTGGACTTCATCCAGGTTTTGCACAGGAAGGCAACATGTCCAGAAGACCATTCATTTCTATAAGATTTTGTAATTAGGTGAAATAATAGGCTTTGGGAGGATAACTATCTGTTTATTTCTGAATTTCATTGGTAACTGCTATAATGTCTGTCTTTTCTTTTTAAAAATTATTCTTTTCTCATA
>LR753351.1:174111-286611 GCA_902729485.2 Mus minutoides | reverse complement strand
AATGCACACACACACACACACACACACACACACACACATATGAAGTTGCTACTGTAATCTGCAGCTCCAGTGTCAAATATGCCACCATGCTCCTCAACATGATGATAATGAACTTAACCTGTAAAATTGTAAGTTGTTAACTGATTTCTTTTATAAGAGGTCATGGTGTCTTTTTTACAGCAATAAAAATGACAAAGATGTAGATGTCAAAAGGGAGAAGAAATAGTTTATCAAAATTCTTCAAATTCAAGGGAAAGTTTTAGATTATAAATCCAGGTAGCTCAATAAATTTGATTCAGTATATTGATGGAATTACAGATTTAGTCATGTTAACATCAACTTATCAAAAGGAAGAAGCTCTTAACAGCAATAGAATCAAAATGATTCATTGTATAGTAAAGCACTTCAAATATATTAATAATGGATTTCCTATTAGTAAGAAAATAGTTTGCTAAAAGTATTTTAATATAAAGATAAGGAAAAAAAATTTAATGTAAAGCATAAATTACAGAGAAACAAAATGAGAGATACACACACATGCTAAACTGCATTGCCTGTACTCTTGTCAGAAAGCTTAAATACTCAAGAGTAAATAAATTAAAAATGTATGATTCAGCTACATACTATGTGTAAGGCATATGTTTTAGCTCCTTGATACATTGAAGTTGAACAAACCATGGACAGTAAAAGACAAATGGAGGTGGAGTATCTATCTTAAAGTAAGAAGTAGAAAATTCAGTTCAACATTTACATTAGCAAGTACTTTTTTTCTTTTTGTGACAAATACCTGTATGAAACATATTTAATGATTATATATTTGGTTAGGCCTATGATATGAGAGGTTCCAATCTATAAGCAGATGCTTCAGGTTTTGAGAGATACTGATAACTAAAAACATCATAAGAAAAAGATAGTGGGAAAAGGTTATTCATCTTATGATTGCCATAAAGTAAAAAAAGAGAAAGGCAAGGAGGTCTCAGGGTATAAAACATTGTCCAGTGACAAGCCTAAAGTGGCCAACTACCTACAGCCAGATCTCACTTCCTAATGACTCAGTCATTGCGCTTGCATCTCTCTGCCAAAGCTCTTCTCAAAAATGCTAACATCTAGGGTCCAGTCTTTTGAAATAATATTTGCAGAGAGATAGCACATTGAAAAATCACAATAGTTTTCTAATTTCCATAATACATAGAACAGAGAAGAATTAAAGCCTCTATCAACTAAAACTAGTAAACCTCTACAAAAACACACAATTTAGAAGAGAATTTGTTTTCTTTCCAAGTGAGAATGGAGGACAGATTACACTATATACTTGAGTCAAGAGGAATGGTCAGAATTTTTAAAGATATTTAAGTAAATGAACTTAAAGTAGAAAAACAAAAAAAATAGAAATATTTAAAAATATTCTTGAGTAACTGTCAAAATAAAGTATGATTCAATTACAAATTAAAAAATGGTAACAAAATTTCTAAATATTTAATGTTGAATGAAAATGAAATTTGAGAATGCAAAAACTCAGGAGACAGAAAATTTAAAAATTAAAACGTATACATATAGTAAATTCATATTTAAAAGAATAATTGTAGCTATAAATAGATATTACAAAAAGAATGAAATCTCAAATTAATCATTTTATACAAAATTACACAAAAAAACACATATCTTTCTGTTAAAAAAATGGATAAAAGATTTGAAATTGTCAAAAAAAAAATCCAAGTTTAAAAATAATCATGCATCTATGCTATGCTGCTGTAGGCTAAACATGTCCCTATAAAATTTTATGATTTGAAGTTGTAATTTCTAATGATTTAGAATATATTGTATGTAGAGATAAGTTTTCATACAATTAATTTATATAAAATAAAATCATAAGTATATCCAACAAATTAATACAATTTATATTCTGATAAGAGAAAATATAGGAAGACAGAACATAAAGGAAATAAAAGGCAAATACACAAGCTAATAGCTATTAACATGTCAGAGAAATATAACTATAATTAATTATTACTTAAGCATAGCCTTATTGTTAACCTTATTAATTTCATTATCATTTCTTAATTCACAAGCATGAGGAGAAAATGCATTCCTTTCTTTGCCATGTGTCTATGACATGTTCTATCAAATTCTGACAAACTACAAGGCTAAATGATTACTTTTATGAGATTAACATGTTACAGTATCACTTCTACATACTTCATTAAACACTAATCTAGATTTTATTGTGATAATGTATTTAGGTTCACATTTACATAAATGGTTTGTTAGAAGAGTAGCTGTATTGGTTGATTTCTACATTTCCCTGACATCAGCAACTGATCACCAATTTGTCAAACTTCAGTGCTCAACCTAAACATATTTTTGATGAGAATGCAAGTCTAAATACATATCTATTGATTGAGAATTATCTCTACCCTTGGCCATCAAGCTAAAAAAACCTTTTCCTAGTCTGAGTGTAGAAGTCTACTCAGCTGTAGATTCCTGTCAATAGCACTTTGTAGGATGCAAGACAAATTGGAGCCAAACACACATTCCTTCCAACAACTCCACTGAATAAGTAGTTCAGCCAATAATGCCATGGAACTATAAAACATAATAAACAGTATTATTTCATTTCTTTTTTTTCAACTTTTATTAGATATTTTCTTCATTTACATTTCAAGTGTTATCCAGAAAGTTCCCTATACCCTCCCCCCTCCCGGCCCTGCTCCCCTACCCATCTGCTCCCACTTCTTGGCCCTGGCGTTCCCCTGTATTGGGGCATATAAAGTCTGCATGACCAAGGGGCCTTTCTTCCCACTGATGGCCAACTAGGCCATCCTCTTCTATATATGCAGCTAGGGACATGAGCTCAGGGGGTACTAATTAGTTCATGGTTATTCTTCTACCTAGAGGTTTGAAGACCCCTTCAGCTCCTTGGGTACTTTCTCTAGTTCCTTCTTCCTTGGGAACCCTGTGTTCCATCTAATAGCTGACTGTGAGCTTCCACCTCCATGTTTGCCAGGCATTGGTATAGTTTCCCCCGAGACAGCTATATCCGGGCCCTTTCAGCACTATCTTGCGGGCATATGCTATAGTGTCTATGTTTGGTGGCTCATTGTGGGATGGATCCCTGGCAGCTGCAGTCATTGGGTCCATCCTTTGGAATCAGCTTTACACATGATCTCTTTAACTCTTTCAATGTGTGCTTTGTTCTTAACACAGGAAGTGACCCAGTCCAAACAGAAAACCTTGTCCGAGTGTACAAGTCCTTTGTTGTTAACAGAGGATTTATTCAGAATTGTAAACAAAGCACCAAAGTCTATCACCTCCAAATGACAGCTATAAAGAAGAGAAAGCATAGTCACATCTTCTAATGAATATGCATATATTTAAAATAACTGGTTTTGAGAAATTTTGTAAAAATAACCTTACTAGAAAAATAAATATGCACTAACATATTCAGAAGAAAAAGTCACTTGTAGAACTAAGAAAACATTACTGATAAATTAACTAGATTAGTAAAGCAATTAATTAACACATTAAAATACCTTGAGAAAAGCATAGAAAAATAAATTATGAATAAATTGTAAAACAATTAAATTACAGATCTTAATTGAAAGTATCTAAAACAGATTTGGTTACACAAAAGGCTATCAATACTACCTAATCAGACAAGTAAAAACAGAAAAGAATGAAGTTTTCCAGAAACTATGAAAACACCAGCAAATGCATCTTTTAAATTACAGAGATCAAGAAGTAGTAGAAGATAAAATATAAATAACTTTTTATAAAACAATAGTGAAAATTTTCCCAAGCAGAAAAATGTGAACATCTAGTAAAAAAAACTCAGAAGTCTCCAATTAAACTCAAAGGAAGAGTTCACCAATAGACATTAATACACAATTACTGAACGTTTAAATGTAAAACAAAGAAAATATTGAATGTAGAAATAAATCAGAATCATCACAATTAAGCAGTCTCCAGCAAAGGGTTTACCCCAAATGGCAGAAGAGTGGGAAAATATTCTCAGAGCTGAAAATGAAATACTTGGTACCCAAAAGCACTTTCTCTAGCAAAGCTGTTTTTCAGAAACAACCTATGACAGATCCTTTTCTAAACCAGTATAATTCCTAACTGCATTCTAAATACTTATCCACATATCAAGAGATAAATATAGCACCCTATAGAGGAATAATTTTTGTTGTTGCTTATTTATTTTATATCCCCACATCAGATACTCCTTTCCTCTCCTCCCAGTATCCCCTCATGCAGGATCAGTTCCTATTCCTCACTCCTCTTCTCTTTTAAGAAGGGGTAACCCTTCTCTAGGTATCACTCCTCCAACCTGGCACACACACATACACACACACACAGACACACACAGGCTCGCCCCCCCCCCCACACACATATCAGGTCTCTGAAGGACTAGATACAACCTTTCCCACTGAAGCCAGAGAAGGTGGTTCCTTTAGGGGAACAGGATCCACAGACAGGCAGGCAACAGACTCAGGGAGAGCCTCTCTTCTATTGTTGAGGACCAAGCTGTTCATCTGCTACATATGTACAGGGGGACTAGGTCCAGCCCATGTTCTCTATTTGGCTGGTGATTCAATTTCTGGGAGCTCTCAAAGGTCCAGGTTAATTGACTCTGATCATCTTCCTGTGGAGTTCCTGTCCTTTTCAGGCTCCTTAATCCTTCTTCCAACTCTTCTGTAAGATACCCCCAGAGATCTACCTATTGCTTGGCTGTGGGTCTCTGGATCTTTTTCTTTTTCTTTTTCTTTTTCTTTTTCTTTTTCTTTTTCTTTTTCTTTCCTTTTTCTTTCCCTTTTTCTTTCCCTTTTTCTTTTTCTTATCCCTTTCCTTTTCCTTTTCCTTTTTTCTTTCTTTCTTTATTGTTTTGTTTTTGAAGAATCTTTTCATTTTTTAAAATTAGATATTTTCTCCATTTACAATTCAAATGCTATCCCAAAAGGTCCTTATACCCTGCCACCCCCCACCCTGCTCTCCAGCCCACCTATTCCTGCTTCCTGGCCCTGGTATTAACCTGTATTGGATCACATAATCTTTGCAAGACCAAGAGCCTCTCCTCCCAATGATGGCAGACTAGGTCATCTTCTGCTACATATGCAGCTAGAGACATGAGCTCAGGGAGTACTGGTTAGTTCATATTGCTGTTCCCTCTATAGGGTTACAGACCCCTACATCTCCTTGGGTACTTTCTCTAGCTCCTCTATTGGGAGCTCTGTGTTCCATGTGACAGATGAGTCTGTATTTGCCAGGCCCTGGCATAGCCTCACAAGACTCAGCTATATTAGGGTCCTGTCAGCAAAATCTTGCTGGCATATGCAATTGTATCTACTTTTGGTGGTTGATTATACTATGGATCCCTGGGTGGGGCAATCTCTGCATGATAATTTCTTCTGTCTTATCTCCAAAATTTGTCTCTGTAACTCCTTACATGGGTATTTTGTCCCCCATTCTAAGGAGGGAAGAAGTATTCCTTCTTCTTGAGTTTCATGTGTTTTGCAAATTGTATCTTGGGTATTCTAAGTTTTGGGGCTAATATGCACTTATCAATGAGTGCATATCATGTGAGTTCTTTTGTGATTGGGTTACCTCACTCAGGATGATACCCTCCAGATCCATCCATTTGCCTAAGAATTTCATAAATTCATTATTTTTAATAGCTGAGTAGTACTCCATTGTGTAAATGTACCACAATTTCTGTATCCATTCCTCTGTTGGGGGACATCTGGGTTCTTTCTTACTTCTGGCTATTATAAATAAGGCTGCTCTGAACATAGTGGAGCATGTATCCTTATGAAAATTGGAATATCTTCTGGGTATATGCCCAGGAGAGTAATTGCTGGATCTTCCAGTAGTACCATGTCCAATTTTCTAAGGAACCACCAGACTGATTTCCAGAGTGTTTGTACCAGCTTGCAATCCCACCAACAATGAAGGAGCGTCCCTCTTTCTCCACATCCTCTCCAGCATCTGTTGTCACCTGAATTTTTGATATTAGGCATTCTGACTAGTGTTAGGTGGAATCTCAGGGTTGTAAATCATAGAACCCTATTAAAAAATGAAGTACAGAGCTAAACAAAGAATTCTCAACTGAGGAATACTGAATGGCTGAGAAGCTCCTGAAAAAATGTTCAACATCCTTAATCATCAGGGAAATGCAAATCAAAACAACTCTAGATCTTTTTCTATTGGCTGCTAGGTGGAGCTTCTCAGACAACATCTATGCTAGGTTCCTCTACAAGCATAATTTTAACCCACCAACATGGCTACTCTGGCTAGAATACAGAATGGCATGCCCTTAGTTAACACCTTTCATCCCAAACACTGTAGTTAAGTTTAGTTGGTAGAAAGAAGAAGTGATACTGGAAAGTGACATCTAATTGGAAGGCAAATTGAGTGAGGGGAGTTCCATGGATTTAAGTCAGTCAGTTCTGATTAGTTAATTGAGTTCAGTGCAGTAGAGTTGAGTTAGCATTGGGAGTCAGTTTGTGAACTTAGTGCAGTTAGTGAATGAATTTCAATTCATGGAATTCAGAGGCAGGTTTTTTTTTTTTTTTTTTTTTTTTCCCAAGCACAGCAACTGAGTGAGAAGCAGTGAAAAGCCATATTGAATCAATCAATTATCTTGAAAAAGAATTTGAACCAGAACAGCTGAGTTGAACCAACCAGCAAGAATTTAGAAAGATCTAAAAAAGGTTAGCTTATTCTGGCTAGAATACAGAATTACCTCTGTCATATAAAAGTTACTTTTGCAACTTTCACAGATCATTTACCAAAATCTGCAATGATTTTCAGATAGAAATAATTACAGAGAACTATAGTTAGTCAAAAATGAAGAAAACAATTGACCATAGGATGCCTTATGCCTGGCTGATGCATCTACAAAACTATTCGTACATCTAAAGATCAGAAAACAACACAGAAGAGTTTAATATAAAGATTGTAAGAGCTAGAGGACAAGCACATCTAGTATCAAATAATGTCTTACAGGGAGCTACAGTGATACCAGTTTTGACATACCAACATAGATAAGAAAAGTCTCGCAAGGTTTTGCCCCTAGAAGAAGAGGTACAGGAAATTAATAGTTACTTAGAGCAGGTAAGTCAATCTTCTCTACCCTTAAGCACCCTGAGAGGTTATACATTCCCAAGTGGTAAAAGCTGATAATTTAAATGGCATATAAACAACATTAGATGAATTAAGCAAGCCATATTTATATACTTGTGTACTTATGTGTTTATATATTTATGTATTCATGTATTTATATATGTGCTTTATATATTTATATATTTATGTTATACATATATATACACATTTATATGTATGAATATATGTAAAAATAATAATTAGAGAAGAAAAAAGAGCAGGTGAAGAGGTAGGAGTGGATCTAGGAAGACTTGAAGGATGATCAATGTAGGAAGAGAATAGGATCAAAGTACTTTTATGAAATTCTCAAACATTAAAATATTACATTAAAATGAAAAAGTATGTTTACAGGAAAGTTTAAGAATACATGTTTGCTCTCCCACATTTCCTCATCCAATTCCTCCTCCGAATAATCTCCATCTCCAAGAAAATATATATTCCCACCCAGCCAGGCCTGGCCTCCCCACTCTCTAGGGCCTCAAATCTCTTGAGGATTAGGCTTATCTTCTCTCACTGAGGCCAGACAATGCAGTCCTTTGCTGTATGTATATCAGGGGCCTTGTACCAGTTAGTGACATCTGAAAAGTTATTACCATAAGACCCAACAATTACATTCATAATGATAGGCTAGAGAGAATTTAAAAACAGGTCCCCACAAATGTTTGCATGCATTTTTTGTTCATAGTAGAAAATTCCTTTGAAATGATGAACACTTAACATGTGTATATATGCACATTCAGCTACGTAATAAAACAATGAACACAAAAAATCCATAAGAAATGAAGAAAAGATTTGTTTTATTACTATACAACAGACCTTTAAAGTATAAATGATAGACCAAATTTGGGGGTTCAAACTTTATTTTAGAGAACCTGACCAATGTTTGTACTCATAAACTAAGAGGCCAATACCTGGGACCAGTTTACAAGTTACTCCTCAAACAAAACGGAGCCCAGCTCCATTTTCTAGGCTAACCTCAATAAGGCCTGTGTCTCTAGGTTATTCTCCTCCAACAAATCCAATGTTTAGCACCAGTTTCCAGGTTAACCCCCAACAAACCTGTCCTCTGCCTATTCACCAATAGGAAGAAATCAAAAATTAAGTTTATGGTTTGGCTCCAGCACCAGATAATTATGCTAAAGGCCACATTAGCACACCAATTTGGTGCTTGCCTGAGAGATCTCAGGCATCCAGGTTAATTGAGACTGTTGATCCTCCTACAAGATTACCCTTCTCTGCTTCTTCCTGCTTTCCCATAATTAAATCACAGGTAGTTGGACCTTCTTTTCTTCCTTCTTGATTTCTTGAGTTTTGCAAATTGTATCTTGGGTATTCTAAGTTTCTGTGCTAATATCCACTGATCAGTGAGTGCATATCAAGTGACTTCTTTTGTGATTGGGTTACCTCACTCAGGATGATATCCTCCAGATACATCCATTTACTCAAGAATTTCATAAATTCATTGTTTTTAATAGGTGAGTAGTACTCCATTGTGTAAATGTACCACATTTTCTGTATCCATTCCTCTGTTGAGGGACATCTGGGTTCTTTCCAGCTTCTGGCTATTATAAATAAGGCTGCTATGAACATAGTGGAGCATGTGTCCTTGTTACCAGTTGGAACATCTACTGGTATATGCCCAGGTGAGGTATTGCTAGATCAATTGGTAGTACTATGTCCAGTTTTCTGAGGAACCACTAGACTGATTTCCAGAGTGGTTGTACCAGCTTGCAATCCCACCAGCAATGAAGGAGTGTTCCTCTTTCTCCAAATCCTAACCAGCATCTGCTGTCACCTGAATTTTTGATACTAGCCATTCTGACTGGTGTGCAGTGGAATCTCAGGGTTGTTTTGACTTGCATTTCCCTGATGATTAAGGATGTTTAATATTTTTCAAGTGCTTCTCAGCCCTTTGGTATTCCTCAGTTAAAAGTTCTTTGTTTAGCTCTGTACCCAATTTTTAATGCGGTTATTTGAATTTCTGGAGTTCAGCTTCTTGAGCTTTTTTTAAACTATTGGATATTAGCCCCCTATCAGATTTAGGATTTGTAAAAAATCTTTCCCAATCAGTTGGTGGTCTTTTTGTCTTAGTGACAGTATCTTTTACCCTATAGAAGCTTTGCAATTTTATAAGGTCCCGTTTGTCGATTTGTGATCTTACAGCACAGGCCATTGCTGTTCTGTTTAGGAATTTTACCCCTGTGCCTACGCCTATATCTTTGAGAGTTTTCCCCATTTTCTCCTCTATAAATTTCAGTGTCTCTGGTTTTGTGTGGAGGTCTTTGATCCACTTATACTTGAGCTTTGTACAAGGAGATAGGAATGGATCAATTCACATTCTTCTACATGTTGACTGCCAGTTGTGCCAGCACCATTTAATAGCTGAGTAATATTCCATTGTGTAAATTCTTAATAGCTGAGTAGTATTTCATTTTGTAAATTTACATTTACATTTTGTAAGTATACATTTTCTGTATCCATTCTTCTGTCGTGGGACATCTGCTTTGTTTCCAGCTTCTAGCTATCACAGAAAAAGGCCACAATGTACATAGTGGAACACATGCTCCTGTGGCATGTTGAGGCTACTTTTGGGTATATTCCCAAGACTGGTTTAGCTGGGTCTTCAGGTATATCAATTTCCAATTTTCTGAGGAATATCCAGATTGATTTCCAAAGTGGTTGTGCCAGTAGGCAATCCCACCAGCAATGGAGAAGTTTTCCACTTTCTACCCATCCTTGATAACATGTGCTGTTGCCTAAGATTTTGATGTTAGCCATTTTGATTGGTGGAAGGTGGAATCTCAGGGTCATTTTGATATGCATATCTACTTTCACTAAGTACCTGGAACATTTCTTTAGGTGTTTCTCAGCCATTTGAGATTCTTCTGTTCCTCTGTTCTGAATTCTTGGATTAGTTCTATACCCCATTTTTTTTTAATTTGCTTGTTTTTTTGTTGTTTGTTTTTTGTTTGTTTGTTTGTTTTGTGTGTGGTTAGCTTCTTTATATTTTAGATATTAGCCCTCTATTAGATGTGGGGGTTAGTGAAGATTTTTTTTTTTTCCAATCTCTAGGTTGCTTGTTTGTCTTATTGACTATGTCCTTTGCCTTACAGAAGAATTCCAGCTTCTTGAGTTCTCATTCATCAATTTTTTATCTTAGAGCATAAGTCACTGGAATTCTGTTTAGGAAATTTTCCCACTGTGCCAACAAGTTCAAAGCTCTTTCACACTTTCTTTTCTATTAGATTCAGATAATCTAGTTTGATAATGAGGTCCTTGATCAACTTGGACTTGAACTTTGTGCAAAGCAACAAATATGGGTCTATTTTCATTTTTCTACATACATCCACCAGATTAGACCAGCACCATTTATTGGAGATACTTTCTTTTTCCATTGTTTATTTTTTACATCTTTGTCAACGATCAAGTGACCTTAATGTGTGATTTTATTTCTGGGTCTTCAATTATATTCCATTGATCAATGTGTCTTTCTCTCGACCAGTACCATGCAGTTTTTATCACTACTGCTCTGTAGTAAAACTTGACGTCAGGGATGGTAATTCCCCTAGCTGTTTTTTTGTTTGTTTGTTTGTTTGTTTGTTTTTTGGGGGGTGTTGTTTTTTTTTTTTGTTTTGTTTTGTTTTGTTTTGTTTTGTTTTCACTATTCTGGGTTTTTTACATTTCCAGATGAGATGAATTTGAGAATTGCTCTTTCCATGTCTGTGAATATTGTGTTAGAATTTTGTTGAGGACTAAATTGAATCTATAGACTGCCTTTGGTAGGATGACCATTTTTACTTTGTTAATTCTGACAATTTATGAGCACTGGAGATCTCTCAGTTTTCTGAGACCTTCTTTGATTTCTTTCTTGAGAGTCTTGAAGTTATTGTCATACAGGTTTTTCACTTCTTTGGTTAGAGTTACCCCAAGATATTTTATATTATTTGTAGATATGGTAAAGGGAGTTGTTTTTCTATTTTTTCTCATCCTGCTTATCATTTGTATAAAGGGAGGCTACTACTAATTTATTTGACTTAATATTATATTGGCTACTTTGCACTGGAGATGTTCTCTGGTAGAATTTTTGAGGTCACTTATGTATACTATCATATTACCTGCAAATAGTGGTACCTTTATTTCTTCTTTGCCAATTTGTATCCCCTTGATCTCTCTCTCTCTCTCTCTCTCTCTCTCTCTCTCTCTCTCTCTCTCTTTTGTCTAATTGTTCTAGCTAGCACTTTAAGACCTATATTGAATAGATATATAAGGGAGAGTGGGCATCCTTCTCTTGTGCTGGACTTTAGTGGGATTGCTTCAAGTAACTCTCCATTTAATTTGAAATTGGCTTTTAGTTTGTTATATATTGTTTTTATTATGTTTAGGTATGGGCCTTGAAACTGAACAACTCTCTGCTCAATGATAACTCAGTCAGGGAAGAAATAAAGAATGCAATTAAAGACTTCCTGGAATTTAATGAAAATGTTCACACATCATACCCAAACTTATGGGACAAAATGAAAACTGTGCTAAGAGGAAAATTCATAGTACTAAGTGTCCTGGTGAAGATTATGGAGAAATCTTACACTAGCAACTTAACAGCATACCTTAGAGTTCTCTAGCAAAAAGAATCAAACTCACCCAAGAGGGGTAGAAGGCAGGAAATAGTCAAACTCACTCACAGCTGAAATAAACCAAATAGAAACAAAGAGAACAATAAAATGAATCAACAAAACCATAAGCTTGTTCATTGGGAGAATCAATGAAACAGATAAACCCCTAGTTAATCTAACTAATGGTCATAGAGGCAGAATCCAAATTAATAAAATCAGACATAAAAAGGGAGACACAAAAACAGATATGGAGGATAGTCAAATAATCATCAGATCTTACTACAAAAACCTATACTCAACAAAACAGGAAAATCTAGATGAAGTGGATGGTTTCCTAGACAGGTATCATATACCAAAGTAAAATCACAAGCAGCTAAACTATCTAAACAGGCTCATATCCCTTAAGGAAATAGAAGTCATTGAAAACCTCTCAACCAAAAATAGCTCAGGGCCAGATAGAATTAGTGCAAAATTCTATTAGATTTTCAAAGAAGACGTGATAGCAATATTCTTCAAACTATTCCATAAAATAAAAACAAAAGGAACCCCACCTAATTCATTCTATGAAGCCACAATTACTTTGTTACATAAACCACACAAGGACCCAACCAAAAAAGAGAACTTCAGACCAATATCCCTTATGAATATTGATGCAAAAATACTCAGTTAGTTGTTATAATACTGTGTATTTACCATAATAATTTACCATAACAATGTAATAGGTTTTTCCCTAGGACCTGTGTTTTATTGAGCTATATATTTTAGATTGTAATAAGGGTATCATATGTGGGTTTCATCTTGTGCACCAAATTTTAGATCTACTCAGAATATGATTATTTATAATCATGATGTTCATGCCATTATCACATTAATGGGCATGTCCTGCCAGCTTTGTCATTACTGTAGCACTTGGAGTTCACAAAGTGGAAGACTGATGAATAATGTTTTCTTCCAGTTGCTTGTATAGTATCTTCCAAACTATAAAGTTTAGAAGGAAAAGTAGGTGAGACTGATAGTGGAATAATTTGAGAGGATGGAATGGGAGATGTATTTAATAGTCAAACCACAGTATAAGAATTTATTTAATTCTCAAACAATAAAAACATTTAAAAGGTAATCAGTATATATTATTCTTCTATCTTTGTCTTTCTAATGTTCTACATATTTTCTAATATTTTCACTACTATATTCCCACCAATCCCATACTAAAATATGGGATTGGTGGGAATATAGTATTTCATTTCTGGGTTATTCTTCATAATTCTTTATATGAAAATTATGTATCACTCTTGTAATATATAATAAATAATAATTTCAATATACTGACTTTTACAAATAATAGTGTGTCATGAAAATGTCTAAGTGTATATTGACAGAGAGAGTTCTCATTATTATTATTTTATAATTGTGTCTTAGTAAATTTGAATATATATTCAAATATATTCAACAACTTTCCTAAGTAAAGGTTATCATCATATATTTAATTTATAATTCTGTATTATAATAAAAAACTATGTGGTTTCATGCTATTGAATAAATATATTTCAGGGAAACTTTTTTTTTGGAAACTTTTTATAACTGAAGATTATGCATGAGTTTTTTTTAAGTGGAGTTTTCATGTGCTGTTCTTACTTTCCTGCCAAGAGTAAGTGAAAAATATTTGCTTCCCTATAGATTTACTAACAGAATGTTTCCATAGATTAAAAACATTGCCAATCTGCTATTTTTGAGATGGTATTACAATGCTGTTTTAATTTTCATCTTTGTAGCATCAGTAAATTAGATTTCTTTTTATATTTAAGATTTATTTTACATAGTTTTGTGGGTTGTATACTGACAGTTCTAAATCAGGAGTACTTTGTGAATTATTTTCCTGAAATATTACTATTTCTTAAAAATATTGACATGTGCTTTGGGATAACATACTTAGAGAAAATATTAAATTATCAAACAATATTATTTATTTACATTCTTGCAAGGAAAAATGTGTCACAGCAACTTATGAAACCACTTAACTATGTGAAGTTTGGTGAATTAGTAATGATGAAAAATTAGCGTAAGTGTAATGTAATGCCTCTTAGAATAAAAGAAAATAGAAATAATTTAAGAAAAACTTGCTGAAGATGCTGGAAGAAGCTGAGAAGGAGGGTGGCCCCATGGGAAGATCATCAGTCTCAACTGACCTGGACCTCTGAGATTTTTCAGATACTGAGCCACCAACCAGGCAGCATACACCAGCTGATATGATGCCCCTGCCCCTGATTCATATGCAGTAGAGGACTGCCTGGTCTGGCCTCAGTGAGAGAAGATGCACCCAACCCTGGAAAATCTTGATGCTCCAGGATGTGGGGAGGTCTGGTGAGGTGGGGGTGGGAGTGGGGGTGGGGACAACCTCTTGGAGACTGGGAGGGGGAGGGATAGGATAGGGAGCCCTTGGGTGGTCAGACCAAGAGGATGAAGTCTGGACTGTAAAAACAGGATTGTAGAATAAAAATAAATAAATTTAATTTAAAATGTTATACTTGTTTGGGAGTTAAAAGGAAACTAATTTATAACACTTCAATTTTTGTATGCTAAAGTACTAAAATTAAACTTTTCATAAATATGCCTTTTCCAGTTTTGTTTTATGAACTTAGAGATTTTATTTCTATACTCAACACTAACTGAGCTAGAAGAGTAAGACCTTAATAGAAACTTTCATATTACTAATCTTTAAAAACTGCTATTTATGCATGCATTTTTCTGAGAGACTAGGAAAAAAGGGGAATCAACACAGAGTCAAAAGCATTCATTGATGTTTATTGTGACTTTCTGAGACAGTAGACCACTTTATTCAATATCTGTCACATCAAGTGATGCCTGGCATTGTTTTGTTGACAATAGTCCTTGCTTAGTCACTCCTGTTTTCTACTGGTTCCCTGAAAGAGAGCTTAACAATCTGCTTTACTCTGTTGGAAGCAGAGTCCATGTCGCCAAGATATGACATTTTGGCTCTATTGTTTCAATGTCATTGAGTTAGAATAAAATACATCATATATAGAATATATCACATATAGAGTTATCAAGAAATATTTGCTGTACTTTTGTGAACCCTAGTACATACTAGGATGTATTGAAATTCCTTATTCTGCTTTCCAATACAGAAAAGCTATTAGCTACTCTGTTCCCCATTTTCTTTATATTTGAGCCAGAGATAGTACTACATGTCAATTAGAGTTAGTATGCTCATGAAATCAACCATTCTATAAAAAAAATAGTCAAGATAAGACATGACACACAGTAAACTCTGTTCTATGAATGTACTTTTCTGTCCCCGAACTCAAGGGAACATAAATTCTTGAATTTAGCTGTTTCTCGAGTCAGCTTCAGACTGTGACATATCAGCCCATTATTATCTTTTTATGATCTTTGTGATTTTGAATGGTGTAATTAGATGTTTCAATAAATGTGCCCCCGCAATGAAACATGCTATTGTGAATATTCTAGGCATAAAACTGATTTACTCAGCTTCTGAAGCTAAAATGTCTATTTGTTCTTCCTTGTTGGTGGCGTTCTTTAAAAGACTGTTATGGCCCTCATATTTAGGGTTTTCTTGGGACAACTTCAGAAACGTTTTTTCAAAATATTTCATGCCATAGAAAACTTGCCTCTATCTGAATCATTTTACAGGTAAGCCCAATCTGAATCTCCAGATCTTGTAGGAACAGGGACCACTGGGAGAAAGTGAAAATGTAGCCCAAGAAGATTCCTTGGATGCAGACTCTGGGGAGAGGTATCAGGGTGCAGGTCTAACTTTATAGTTTAGTACATAATCTTATATATAGCTTTTCAGCCAAATAGAATACTGTTATGTATCCAAGGGCTAATCTGGACACAGTTTGCTTTGTTTACTTGGAATCTGACTCATCTGCCGTGAGCCTGTGTGGGAAAGGGATGGTCACCCAGGAAATTTTCCATGAAGATGCAAGAATCAGCCACCATCCTGTCCTCAGTTTTTATGTGTTGTCTCACTGGTATACCAGGAGTCATCTCATGTCATATACCATGTAAGTCAACTCTGGACTCCTTATGCAGTTACAGGAGCCTAACATGCTTCACTCTCAATACCACCTCTGCCTCCACCAATTTCATTTCCACATCTCCCACAGAATCTTACACATAGCTATTATATTCTATCACTGCATTCATATTGATTCTTCTTTCCCAATTTTTAAACCCATATGATTATTTTACCAAGGTTGTCTTTGTGTAAAAATTATGTAAAAATAAATGGCCCAGTCTTTATAAAATATATGTTCATTTATAAATGTAAGCCATACAAGTAATTCTAAGTAATATTTTAATGATGAAAACTAACAGAAAGTAATCTATATCTGTTATCAATGTATTATCCACTGAGAGCAGAAATAGATCCAGACATTTCAATATTATATACAGCATTAGCAATTCTAAACTGTTGAACAAAATCAGATTCATTTCTAGGAACATTTTTATGGCAGTATCTTCCCAAATTTTGGGAAGACTTATCATTAAAAATATGCATGTGAATGATAAAATCTCTAGAAACATTTATATTTGGGAAATAAGTATGTGTTCAGATTATATAGTGTTTCTTTCTAGGTACATTTTATGACCTAATATGAGCAGTAAAATGGCCATATATATTTAGTCTTTCACTAAAAATATTATATACATGTGTTTCCAGCAACACTGTTACACAAAATACTTTCTGTTTTTTGTTTACCTCATTTATATCTCTGTGATTTGAAAATCTGTACATAAAGAACTTTTACTGATTCTTTTCATGAAAACAACCCCTAAACTATGTTTTTTTAATCCCATATCCATGCTTATGGATACTAATATCTGCCTCTGTTTCTGTTTACATTTTAAAAGCAAAACAAGATCAGAAAAATTTATTAACATCAAAGATGGTTTTGTATGGTAAAAATCAGTATGCTCTATATATTTGAGCAAACTCTTCTAGAACTATCCACCATTTTATGGCTGCATATAGAGTGTAAACATCTTTAATAAATGTCCATAATAAAAATGTGTGTCCTTTCATATAATTACATACACACACAATTTTTTTCTATTGATATTTTGCATAGCACCTACTGGTGCTTTGAGAACTAGTCCCAGAAAGAATACTTCCAGATCAGTTACAACTCTATTCCTCGAAATCATATTTCTGAAGTGTACAGTATAATTCTTCAAAAATAAAATCATATCTTCATATTCTGGAGTCAATCAACAGAAATAGATGTATATTCGCAAGAGATTCTTTTCTTCTCCTTTATTCAGTTGATTATTTTATTAACTGTACAAGAGCTTTTTACTATTAGTTCTATGAATTCCCATTTGCCAATTATTGGTTTTAATTCTGAGTGGAGAATTCTTTGTAAAAAGTCCTTTCATGTAACTTTTTCTCACATGGTATTGTCTTTTTTCCTTTTTCTTTCATTTCCCACACTTCTCCATTTTTAGAAGTTTCAGTTTCCACACTGAGGCATTTGATATATTTGGAAATACTTTGTGCAAAGTGATAGATATGCACTTAATTTAATTCTTCCAATTTTCTGAATACCATTTGTTGAAAATGATGTCTGATCTCTAGTATAAGTTTTTGGAAACATTGTTGAATATTAGATGAATGTAATTCCATGTACTTGTGTTTCTATCCTCAGATAGTTTGACAGACTTCTGTTGTTTGGGTTCCTGGCACACCACCAGTCAAAAGACATATACAGATCATGCAACTCAGAAAAACTGGTGCAGGCTACTCCAACAAGGAAAACATACCACACATTTCAGAAGAACAGGTAGGCAAACGCAGTCAGAGTCTCCCTGACATACAAGAGGCCACACTGGCCTCCAGCACTCCAGATAGGTGGCTGGCCCACATGTGGAACCCCCTCTACTTTCTCAGTGACCTTGCTACACTATTGCTACCTCCCACTTCCTTCACCACCATGTCATAACCCCCAACAAAGGCAGAGACTACTTACTTAACAAATGGCATGATTGCTACCAGAAGTCTAGCTCCCAACTCAGATAAGAGACTCCCTACTGGCCCAGAGGTCATGTTTACTGCCAGAACTCCAGCACATGAAGCCAAGAAGACCAAAGAGGAAACAGAAAAGAAGGAACATGTTGCAGGATTTTTCCTGTCCAAATACATTAGGGCAGTGGGAGGCCTGTGATTAGACAGGGGAAAGGGATGGGGAGGAAAGCCTTGCAGAGACAGGAATCATCTTAGAATAGTGGAGAGAAAGGAAGATGACAGTCAATGTGAATCAGCATGACTATGACCAGCCACAGATTGTTATGATATCTTACAGGTTAGAATATTGGGATAATTTGTCTAATATAGGTAGGCAGATTTTATCATTAGCAATTGGTTCTGAAATTATTGTATTGGCATATTGTGTATTGAGAATTTATTGATATATAAATCTGATTGGTTAACTATAAGCATTAAGTCTTGTATTTACCAATTTACTGGGTATTGTGTTATCAAACCATGAGGATGGTAGATCATTTTGGATATTGGAATGTGGGACTGAGCTGGCTGGACCCTGCTAGGACAGTATTGTGGCCCGCACATGGCAGGTGCTGGCACTAGAGAGGGAATGTGACCTGGCAGAGACAGAGAGTTGGCAGGTTGAGAGAAGCAGGAGCAGGGAGAGTTGACAGGTTCATCTTTTTAATATTTCCTGCAACAGTTACAAAAAACCCATTCAACAAAAGGAACAGAAATTGGCAAATAGGTCTATATTTAACCCAAACCCAGATGCCTAGATACCAGTATAAAATACAATCTATAGTAGCCAGGACAATATATCACCACCAGAGACCAGCTATTCTGATACTGCTGTTTATTCCAATACAGCTGAAAGAGAAAGAAACACTCATAAAAATAATGTTTTGAAGATTATGTAGGTCATTAAAGTGGAAATTAATTCCCTAAAGAAATCAAGAAAAAAACAAACAAAAATTGAAGAAAATAAATATGTGTCCTAAAGGAAGGCAATAAACAAACAGTTGAAGGAAATGAGGATAGGTAAGCATACTTCCTATACATCACAGGAAAAACCCATGAAGATGTTTCACTTTTTAATACCTATGCCCCAAATACAAGGGCACCCACATTTGTAAAAGAAACTTTACTAACTCTTAAGTTACACATTAAACCTCATACATTAATAGTGGGAAACTTCTTTACCTTACAATCATCAAAGGAAACATCATCTAGACAAAATAGAAGGACTGGAAGTAACAGAGATTATAAATTAAATGGAACTATGGAACTAGCAAATATCTATAAAATATTTCACCAAAACACTAAGTAATATATATTCTTTTTAGCACCTCACAGAAAGAACTTTATCCATAAATTCACCACATACATAGTTATAATGCATATATGAATGTGAACATATATATGAACACATAAAACAGACATATGAAAATTGAAAAAAATTTCCTGTATCTTATCAGACCACTATGGATCAAAGGTCCCTTTTGAGCACAAAAGAAAACCTACAAACTAATGTTGGATTAGTTTGCTGTCCCAAACCCACAGCTCCAAGTTCCTTCCCAGAGGCCTGGTCCAACTCTAGATACCCAGGCCAGTCAATACCAGAGACAAATACATTATGAAATACAAGCAAAAGAACATAATCAATGAAGCCAATGTAACGAGGCACCCTCAGTATCCAACTATCCTACTAAATCAAGGCTTGAGTATCCTAACAAATGTGAAGAGCAAGACAGTGAACTTAAATCCCATCTTATGACAAAGATAGAGGCTTGTTTTTTTGTTGTTTGTTTGTTGGTTTGTTTGTTTTGAGACAGGGTTTCTTTGTATAGCTCTGCTGTCCTGGAACTCACTTTGTAGATCAGGCTAGCCTCGAACTCAGAAATCCGTCTGTCTCTACCTCCCAAGTGCTGGGAATACAGGTGTGTGCCACCACTGCCTGGCCCATAGAGGCCTTTAAATAGGATATAAATGATTCCCTTAAAGAAATACAGAAAATGCAATCAAACAGGTAGAAGTCATTTAAAATGAAACAAATCCCTTAAATCAATACAGGAAAACACAATCAAACAGGTGCAGAAAATGAATAAAATGGTCCAAGAACTAAAATTGGCAATAAAAGCAGTAGAGAAAACACAAATGTAGGCAATCCCACATAGATAAAACCTAGGAAAAGGAAAATAAAATACAGATCCAAACATCAACAGAATACAAGAAATGGAGGAAAAAATCTCAAGCATATTATATACCATAGAGGAAAGTGATATAATGCACAAAGAAAATGACAGATGTAAGAAAATTCCTAACTCAAAATATCCAGGAAACAGGAGGCATTATGTAAATACCAAATATAAGAATAATAGGAATAAAAGGGAGTAAAGAATTAGAGTACAAAGGGCCAGAAAATATCCACAAAATCATAGAACACTTTTCTAATCTAAAGAAAGAGATAGTAGTAAACTTACAAGAAACTTCCAGAACATCCAATATATTTTACCAGAAAAGAAAATCCTCCTGTCACGTAATAATCAAAATACTAAATGTATAGAACAAGAACGAATTTTAAAATCTTAAAGGAAAAAGGCCAACAAACATATGAAGACAGATCTTTCAGAATTGCACCTGATTTCACAACAGAGACTCTAATAGCCAGTATATCCTGGAGAGATGTCTTGCAGTCCCAATAACAACAGAGATGCCAGCCTAGACTACTATACCCAGCAAAACACTCAATCATCATAGATGGAGAAACCAAGATATTTCATGACAAAACCAAATTTAAAAAATATTTTCCTACTGATTCAGCACTACAGAGGATAATAAAATGAAAACTCCAATGAAAGGAGAGTAACTACAAACCCCTCAAAAAATACAGGAAATTAATCATCTCACAGAAAAACTGAAAAGAAAAAAAAAAAAGGAACACACACACACACACACACACACACACACACACACACACACAGAGTAACATCCCCAACATCAAAATAACAGGAACTAACAATCATTGGTCATTTACATCTTACAAGATCAATGGACTCAATTCACCAATAAATGGACACAAGCTAACATTCAATACATAAATAGGAACCACAATTCTGTTGCATACGAGAAACAGACAGCACGAAAGATAGACACTACATCAAAGCCTGAAAAAAAAATGCTTTCTGCAAAAGAAGAACCAAGAAACAAGCTGAAGAAGACATTCTAAAATCTAATATTTAGATTTTTCAATTAAAAATAATCAAAAGAGATGCAGAAGGACATTTAATACACATTAAAGGAAAATTCTACCAGGATGACTTCTCAAATCTGAATATCTAATTCCCACGTGCAAGGGCACCCACATTTGTAAAAGAAAATTTACAAAAGCTCAAATCACACATTGAATCCCACACAATAATAATGGGAGAATTCAATACTGCACCCTCATCAGTGGATAGGTCATCTAAACAGAAACTAAACAATGAAACAATGAAAGTAACAGATGTTATGAACCAAATGGTTTTAACAGATGTCTACAGAACATTACACCCAAATCCAAAAGAATATGCCTTTCTCTCAGCACTTCAGAGACCTTCTCTGAAACTGACTACATATTCAGTTATAAAACAAGCTTCAACAGATACATGAAGATTGATATAGGCCCTTTCATTCTATCAGATCACCACAGATTAAGGATGGATTTCATCAACAAAAGAAACAACAGTAAGCCTATATACTCATAGAAACTGGACAACTCTCTACACAGTGATCACTTATTCAGGGAAGAAATCCCTTCATAAAGAAATTGGAGAGATCGCATACTATCAATGTAAGAACATACCTAAAACTTGTAGCAAAAAATAAACATAGCCAGGAGGAGTAAATGGTAGGAAATATTCAAAATCAGGACTGAAATCAATCAAATAGAAACAAAGAGAACAATATAATGAATCATCAAAACCAAGACCTGGTTCTTTGAGAATATCAACAAGATAGAAAACCTTAGCTAAACTATGTAAAAGGCCAAGCAACAGAACACAAATTAACAAAAGAAAGAAAGAAAGAAAGAAAGAAAGAAAGAAAGAAAGAAAGAAAGAAAGAAGAAAAGGTAGACAAAATAGCAGAAAATGAGGAGATTATATATATATATATATATATATATATATATATAGTCTTACTTCATAATCCTGAACTTCACAAAACTGGAAAATCTAAACAAAATGAATGATTTTCTAGAGAGATACCACTTACCAAATTTAAATCAAAATCAGGTAAACTATCTAAATATTTCTGTAAGCCCTAAGGAAATAGGAGCAGTTATTAAACTCAACCAAACATAAATAAATAAATAACCAGGGTCCAATAGTTTTATTGCAGAATTATACCAGAATATCAAAGAAGAACCAATACCAATGTTCTAACACATTCATAAATAGAAAGATAAGGACCATTACCTAATTCATACTATGAGGCCCTAGTTACCCTGATACTTAAACCACAAAATGACTCCAAAAAAGAGAAGTTCAAAAACATGTTGCTTATGAAATGCAATGCAAATACATTCAATAAGATTCAAACAAACCAAATACAAGAACACATCAACAAAAGTCAATCTTCATGATCAAGTATGCTTCAACCCAGGAATGCAGGAACAGTTTAGTTTATAAAATTCCTTCAAACTAATGCACCCTATAAACAAACTGAAAGAATAAACAATCCCAAGTTCATCTCATTAGATGCTGAGAGAGCCTTTGAGAAAAATCCAACATCCTTTCTTGTTAAAAGATTTGGAGAGATCAGGGATTCACTGCACATATCTAAATATAATAAAAGCAATATACATTAATCAACCGCTACCATCAAATTAAATGGAGAGAAACTTGAAGCAATTCCATTAAAATGAGGGACATAGCATGGCTGCCCACTATCTCCCTCTCTATATAGTAGTTGAAGTTCTAGCTAGAAAAATAAGATGACAAAATGAGATCATGTTAATCCTAACTGCAATGGGAGAAGTCAAGGAATCATTATTCACAGATGATATGATACTACATGCTTAAGCAACCACCAAATTCTATGAGAGAATTTCTACAGCTAATAAACATCTACAGCAGAATGGTTGCCTATAAAACTAATTCAAAGCAATCAGTAGTCCTCCTTTATAAAAATTATAAACAGGGCAAGAAAGTATGCAAATAACACACTTCTCAATAGCCAAAAAACATAAAGTATCTTCTTGTAACTCTAACTTAGCAAGTGAAAGATCTGTATGAAAAGAACTTCAAGTCCTGAAAGAAAGAAATTGAAGAAGGTATCAAAGGATGGAATGATATCCATGCTCACAGATCAACAGGATTAACAGAGTAAAAATGGCCATCTTACCAAAAGCAATCTACAGATTCAAGGCAATTTCAATCAAAATTCCAACTCAAATTTTACAGACCATGAATGATCAATTCATGATTTCACATAGAAAACCTAAATACCCAGGATAGTCAAAAAACAATTCTGAACAATAAAAGACATTCTGGAAAAAACTCCATCCTAGACCTCATGGTATACTACAGAGCAATAGTGATAAAATCTGCACTGCGTTGATACAATTGCATTGAAACAGAGAGGTTGATCAACTGAATTGAATTGAAGAACAAAAAAAATCTCACCAGAAATAATGTAAAAGAATGCAAGTAGATCCATAAATTTATCACCCTGCCCAAAAGTCAAGTCCAAGTGGATCAAGGACTTACATGAAGCCAGAAACACTACATCTAATAGAACAGAAAGTAAGAAACCGTCTTGAATGCATTGCTACAGGAGATAATTTCCTGAAAAGAATAACAATGGCTCAGACTCTAAGATAAAAATTGATAAATGGGACCTCATGAAACTGAAAAGATTCTGAAGGCAAAGGCAACTGTCCATAGGGTAAAAGAGCTGCCAACAGATTCCAAAAGTATCTTTACTAACCCTATTTGACAGAGGCTAATATCTGAAATATGTAAAGAATTCAAAAAGTTAAGACTCCAACAAGTCAAATAACCCAATTGAAAATTTGTTTATAGAGCTAAACAGAATATTCTCAACAGAGGAATTTTAAATGGTCAGAAGGCACTTAAAGAAATGTTCAACATCCTTGGTCATCAGGGAAATGCAAACCAAAACAACACCGAGATTTGATTTTACAAAAAGTAGAATAGCCAAAAGATAATGGGAGAATACCTGCTTGCCAGTTGTTATATTGCTTAGAAACTTGTACACACACTCAGAAAATCAATTTGGCAGTTCCTCAGAAAATTCGAAATAGTTCTACCTGAAGACACAGTTATACTACTCTTGAACATATAAAGAAGCTTCACCATACCAACAGGGGCACATATTCTACTCTGTTCATAGAAGCATTATTCATTATATCCAGAAACCTCAAACAAACCTGATGTCCCTCACCTGAAGAAAGGATACAGAGAATATGAGTAATTTAGACAATGGAATACCAGTCAGTTCTTAAAATGTGGACATCATAACGTTTTAGGGCAAATGGACTGAACTTGAAAATATTCCGAGTAAGGTTAACACAGTCCCTAAAGGATATGCATTGCACATACTCACTAATAAGTGGATATTAGTCAAAAAGTACAAAATTACCATGATACAGTGCATAGAGCCAGGGAAGGTAAACAAGAAGGAAGGGTCAAGTGAGGATGCTTGAATCCTACATACAAGGGGGAACAAAATATTCATGAGAGGCAGTAGGAAGGAGAAATTTCTGTGGGACAGGGGAGGGAGAGTTGAATAGGGGACAGTATCAGGTATGTGGAGACAAAGGAGACAGACCCAGTGGACAAGGAGAATGAATGGAAACCTGCAAATGCTTCAGTTGCAGGGGTGTGGCATATCTATGAAGTCCCAGAGACTTAGGATGGGGGAGTCACTCAGGAATCAATGCCATTACCTTAGCTGAGATCCCTAAATTTATACACAGAACCTAAGAGGCCACCTCCTATAGCCAGGCAGGACCTCTATTGTAGTGAGAATACCAACCTACCCACAAAGATTTAACTGAAAATTTGCCTTGTCTAAAAGAAATGAAGAGAAACAGATGGAGTAGATACTGAAGGAGTAGTCAATCAATAACTGGCCCAACTTGAGACCCATCCCATGAGGAAGCACCATTCCCTGACACTATTAATGATACTCTGGCATTTTTATGGGTAAAAGCCTAGCATAACTGTCCTCTGTGAGGCTGTACTAGTAGCTGACTGAAACTGATGCTGATATCTACAGCCAAACATTGGAAGCAGGCAGGGGACACTTATAGAAAAGATGGGGGAAGGATTGAAGCCCCTGAAAGGGATAGGGAGCCCTCAGAAAAACTTACAGTGTCAATTAACATGGATCCTCAGGAGGTCTCAGAGACTGCTACCAACCAAACCTCATACAGGGTCTGGAGTTAGGCCTCATGCACTTATATAGCAGAGGGCTGTCTTCCCCTCCCTCAGATTGATAGAATGAGTCTAATCACACAGACACTTAATGCATCAGGTTTCGGGAATATCCAGGGGCTCCCACTCTCTCAGAAGTGAAGGGAAGTAGGAAAGGACTCCAGGAGGGATGGACCAGGAGTTTGGCAGTGTTAGGGTGTAAGACCCAGAGGGATTCCCCCCACTCGAGTCTCGGGACAGCATACACCCAAGAAATCACGAGAGACCATCTTGATGCAAAAACACATGAGGCCATTTATTTACAGAGCCCCAGGCTGATATGTATCGCCTGCAGAGAGAAAGAGGAATTGACATGAGGCTCGAAAGCTAGGGGTTTATATAGAGGAAGGGTCGGGGGAAGGGTAGAAATTGGCATGGTTACACATGATTAATCAATTTAAACTTCAGCAGCTTATTCATCAGCAAGCAGTATGTGCAGGTGTCAGCACTCTGAAAGGCAGGAGGGGGGGCTGCTTATCTGGGGTAGTAGAGCATCTGGCTAATCTTAAACCAAACCATATAATAAAGATGAAGAAGGCAAAGAGGTGTCAGCTGATGAGCTAACCAGTTCCTGGAACAACTTAACAGTTTTTGTGTAGGCATGGCCCTACACCTGTAACTCATCAGGCTTTCCAGAACAGATTTTGAATTCAAATTTAATTTTCTTTTCTTACAAGGTATGTAAGTAAAGATGTAAAAATTTAAATATTAAAACACAATTCTTGCTCTTAATCCCTTGCCTCTCTTGCTTCCTGCTTGCCCTTTCTCTTCCTATTCCCTTTCCCCCTCTCTCTGTGTGGTCATGGCTAACCTCTATTTCTCTACTCTCTCCTGCTCTCTGCCTTTCTCTGCCTCTGATACTCCTTAAACTCCCCTCCCCATGCCCTAAATAAACTATATTCTATATTAAACAAACAAACAAACAAACAAACACAAACAAACCCCACAATTCTTAATAGATTTTGAGTGGACAGTTCTCATCTCATCTCCATATGAAAACAAGAACAAAACTTCAGGACAGCTATAACAGTCCTGTCCAGTAAAAGAACTTCCTGAAGTATCACCATTCCTGATTTCAAGGTTTACTAGACAACTGTAGTAATAAAAACTACTTGGTACTGGTATAAAAACAGACAGGTATATTAAGGGAATCAAATCAAATTAAAGACCCAGATTCAAATCCATGTAGTTATGGCCACATGAATTTTATAAGTAAAATAGAAATACACAATGGAAAAAAAGAAAGCATGTTCAATAAATTGTGTTAGTGGAGCTGGATGTTGACATATTGAAGAATGCAAATAGTTCCATATTAATCACCCTGAACAAAACATAAGTCCAAGTGAATCAAGTAACTCAATATCAATCCAGATCTACTAAATCTCATACACGAGAAAGTGGAAAGTAGCCTTAAAAACATTGGAACAGGAGACAATTTGGTGAACAGAAGAGCAATGGCTCAAACTCTAAGATCAATAATTGATAAATGGGGCCTCATGAAACTGAAAAGCTTCTGTAAGGCAAATGACACTGTCAATAGGACAAAACTGAAGCCAAGATAATGGGAAACTATTTTCACCAAAGCCACATCTGACAGAGGGCAAATATCTATAATATATAAAGAAGACAAGAAACTAGGTATCAACAAAGTAAATAACTCAATTGAAAAATCAGGAACAGACCCAAGCAAGGAATTCTCAACAATAGAAACTAGATGGGTGAGAAACATTTAAAGAAATATTAAACATTCTTAGCTATCAGGGAAATGATCATCAATACTTTTTTGAGATTCCACATTATACTTTTCCGAATGCTTAAGAATAAAATCACAAGTGATGCCTCATGCTGGCAAGAATGTGGATTGTGAAGCTGGGCGTGGTGGCGCACACCTTTAATCCCAGCACTTGGGAGGCAGAGGCAGGCAGATTTCTGAGTTCGAGGCCAGCCTGGTCTACAAAGTGAGTTCCAGGACAGCCAGGGCTATACAGAGAAACCCTGTCTCGAAAAACCAAAAAAAAAAAAAAAAAAAAAAGAATGTGGATTGTGTGGAACACTCCTCCATTGCTGGTGGCAGTGAAAATTGTTCAGCCACTTTGAAAATCATTATGGCAGTATCTCATAAAATTGGGAATTAATCTACCCCAAGACACACACCAAGGAACATACACAAAGGCCACAGATATTTGTTAAACTATGTTTATAGCTTCTTTAATCATAATAGCCAAAAAATTGATATAACCTAGATGTCGCACAACTGAAGAGTGGATAAAGAAAATGTGTTACATTTCCAAAATTGAACAACTTTTAAAAACAATGGCTTAATGAAATTTACAAGCAATAGTTGAAACTAGAAAAAAAAAATTATCCTGAGTGAGGTAATCCAGAGCTAGAAAGACAAACATGATGTGAACTCCCTTACAAGTGGAAATTAGCTTAAAGTAAAGGATAATCAAACTTCAATCCAGACTCTGAGTTGTTATATAACAAGGAGAGTGTGGGACAATGGGCTACATGCAGACAGCCTGGTCTCCAGTGGAGGCTAGATCTTGAATCCAGGCAACCTGTAGAGATAATTCCCTTACATGGGACAGAAGGAGTTCACTCATGTCTCCTGGACCCTGGTTCCTGCAGGAGTAACTGCCCCCAAAACCCTCACAGGAGAGTCATAGCTATCAGCCACTTAGGAACAACACCAAGCCCTCCCACATGCAAATAAGGTTTTCCCCAAACTCTCAGCCCAAACCAATGAGGGGGACTAGCTGTCAAACTCTAAATTACTGCCAGAATGGTATATAGGGGAGCCATGCAGGGAATTAAAGGAATGTGAGAAGTATTTCTTTGTCTGCCTCTTTTGTTCCAAGAGCTGTAATACTTAGGAAGAGATCTCTCCCTTCTCTCCCAATAACCAAAAACCTATGCATTCCTCACTGGATTGTTGGCTTCTCACTGACCCAGGCTTAGAGTTACTGAGTGACCTGGAAAGTGCAGCATAGGCTTTGTCTCCCTGCCTGCACTCACTTCCTTCACTGGGACCTTCCCACCGGCCTGGTGGTACCCAGACCCACAGGAGGGCTCAAGGAATAGTACATGGAGCTCACTCAATTGGGAAATAGATTTCACAGGTAGAATGGTGAATGGTGGAGATAGGAGTGGGAGGGATCAGGTTGAAGCATGGAATTGAGAGTGCGAGTACTGTAATTAGCAGGCATTTTGGAGGCAAGGGAGCATCCTATTGTAATGAAAAATCCCAGGAATTTACCTGGGTGGCAGCAAATACTTGTATGCATAAATTTTTTGCAACCTACTTTTAATGGGTGTTCAACAGAACCTTAGCCTACCACCTAGCAGAGGTAGTGGAAGAGAAATGTTTTTAGGATGGGGAAAAGTAGACCTGCACATCAATGGTTCCTTGAGAGTGAGCTTTTTCTTCTTTGGCAGAAGGTCAGTCCTATAGCAAACACCAAATATAATTCAGCAACTGCAGACTAGTCCTTTAGGCAAGCACACATCAAGCACAAACCAGCAGCTAGGCTTCTGTCTTTTCAGCAAGCAGATATCAGGCAGTTGTAATTCAGTCCTGAAGAAACCATCAGGTTTGGCAAGAATCAATCTACCACAGAAACTCAAAAGCAGTGTTTGGATGAGTTTTCTTCACTGGCACCATTACCACAACTGAGCTCAGCAATGCTAGATAAGGTAAACTAATGCATACGTTTCTTTATTGAAGAATAGCAAAGTGTAGCAAATCAAGTTAAAGCTCAGTGCTTATCTCTCAATGTCTTGAGGTTATATTTATACCCTTTCATCAAGTATCCTTTCATGAGTTTGCTATGTCCAAACATCCTTTCACCTGTATCTGCTTCAGGAAAACAGTTTTTTCTGAAGCAGATGCAGGTGTTTGTTTTAGCAAGACATATTTTCATTCATGTGCCCCAGCAAAATATCATTTGACATAACTAACTTTACAAAGAACTTGAAGTTTTAACATCAAAGACTCATAGTAGTAGTGAACCTGGAGCATGAACTGTCTCTCTTCTGTAACCAGGAAAGTCTCCAAATTCTTTATGAAGACACTTAACTCTATGAATTTTCCTCTTAACACTGTTTTCAATGTGTCCCATAAATTTGGGTATGTACTGTCATTATTTTTATTGAATTCTGGAAAGTCTTTAATTTCTTTCTTCTTTGACCCAGTGGCCATTAAGTAGAGAGTTATTCAGTTTCCATGAGTTTGTAGGCCTTCTGTCAATTTATGCTATTGAATCTACCCTTAATCTATGGGGATCTGACAGGATGCAAGGCGTTATTTCAGTCTTCTTGTATATGTTGAGGTTTGCTTTGTGACAGAATATATAGTTATTTCTGGAGAAGGCTCCATGAGGTGTTGAGAATAAGGTAAATCTGTTTGTGCTTGGGTGAAATGATCTACAGATACCTCTTAGGTTCAAATGATTTATAACTTCTGTTAGTTTCATTACTAATCTGTTTAAATTTTGTCTTGATGACCTTTATATTGGTGAGAATGGGTGTTGAAAGCTGCCACTACTAATAATATGTCGGTGTCTGTGTTAAGCTGTTGTAGTAATATTTCTTTTATGTATGTATATGCACTTGCATTGGGGGCAAAGATGTTCAGAATTGAGGTATCATCTTGCTCCATATTTACTTTGATGAATATGAAATATCGTTCCCTGTCTCTTTTGATTATATCTATTTGAAAATCTATTATATTAGATATTAGAATGATTATTACAGCATGTTTTTTGGGTTCCATTTTCTTGTAAATCATTTTTCCAGCTTTTTACTTGGAGGTGATATCTATCTTTGTTGCTGAGTCGAATTCATTATGTGGAGTAGAATGATGGGTCCTGTTTATGTATCCACTCTGTTAGCTGCCATCATTTTATTGAGGAATTGAGTCCATTGATTTTGAGAGATATTAATGACTAATGATTATAAAATTCTGTTATTTTATATTATTATTGGTAGTGTGTGTGAGTGGGAGTGTATGCATGTGTGTGTGTTACTCTTCTTTTGGTTTTGCTGGTGTGACATTATTTATTTTCTATGTATTCTTGGGTGTAATTATTCTAATTGGTTTGGAGTTTTCCTTCTAGTATGCTCTCTAGGGATGGATTGATGTAAAGATAATGTATAAATTTGGTTTTCTTGTGGATTATCATGTCCTTTCCATCTATGTTGATTTAAATTTTTCTGGGTATAGTAGTCTGGACTGGAATTTGAGATCACCTAGGTTCTGCAAGACATCTGTCCAGGACCTTCTGGGTTTTAGATTCTCTGTTGTGAAGTCAGGTGCAATTCTGATAGGTCTGCCTTTATATGTTATTTGGCCCTTTTTCTTTCAGATTTTAATATTCTTTCTTTGTTCTGTGCATTTAGTGTTTTGATTATGTGGTAGGAGGATTTTCTTTTCTGGTCCAGTCTACTTGGTGTTATGGAAGGTTCTAGTATGATTATAGCTTTCTCAATTATTAATTTATTTATATTTAGGTTAGTGAAGTAGTTTTCTTCTATGTTATTGAAGATATTTTCTGGCTCTTTGTGATGGGAATCTCCATAGGTATGTGTTTTTAAAGTGTCCCAAATATTCCAGATTTTTGTGTAAGAGATATTTTAGGTTTAGATTTTTATTTTATTTCTTTATTCTTTTGTTTTTTTTACCAACATAGCAATCACTTCTATTGTATCTGACAGTTCAGAAATTCATTCTTGTGTCTCTTGTATTTTGTTGGTGATGCTTGCCTCTATAGTTCCTGTTTTCATTCCTATGTTTTCCACCTCCAGACGTGCCTTAGTTTGTGTTTTCTTTTTCTTTCTTTTTTAAAGGTTTTCAATGTAGAAGGTAACTTCTAGTTTTTTTAATTAGATATTTTATTTATTTATATTTCAAATATTATCACATTTCCTGATTTATCCTCCCCGCAGAAGTCCCCATCCCATTCCCCCTCCTTCTGTTTCTATGAGGGTTTTGCCCCCACCAACCCAGACAATCACTTCTACCTCACCGCCTTGGCATTCCCCTACACTGGGGCATCAAACCTTAACCAGACCAAGGGCCTACCTCTTCTCCCATTAATGCCCAACAAGGCCATTCTCTGCTACATATATTGTTGGAGCTAAGGATCCTTCCATGTGTACTCCTTGATTGGTGGTTTAGACACTGGGAGATCTGGTAGGTTCATGTTGTTGTTCTTCCAATTAGGTTGCAAACCCATTCAGCTTCTTCCGTCCTTTAATGTAACTAGTCCATTGGGGACTCTGTGATCAGTTCAATGGTTGGCTGAGAGCATCTGCCACTGTATATGTCAGGCTCTGGCAGAGCCTCTCAGGATACAGCTATATCAGGTTCTTGTCAGCATACACTTCTTAGCATCCAAAATAGTGTCTGCCTTTGGTGACTGTATATGGGATGGATCCCCAGGTGGGCCAGTCTCTGGATGGCCTTTCCTCCAGTCTTTGCTCCACTCATTGTCCCTGTATTTCCTTTACACAAGAGCAATTCTGGGTTAAAATTTTTGTGACAAGTGTGTGGCTCCATCCCTCAACTGGGGGCCTGTTCCAAACGTTAGATGTTCAGTTGTAAACACAACATAATCTTTACCATATGGAGGTTCATTTTAGTAGAAAATATAGAAAATATTTTTTAAAATATGTAATGGAAGACACATAGAGAGTGTTTATAACTCAGTGTTCTAGGAAAGTGTCAAAGATTACTCACTGTATAGTCATCATATTTTCCATATCTGGTATTGGGTTAAGAAAAATGGTAACCACAGAAGATGACTTTGGAAGTATTCCTTTAACTTACTGGAAACCACCCCCCCCCTTTTTTTTTCAAAGCATGATACTTATCAAATATTTCATAGATTGCAACTTGGATAATGTCTATTATAGGAGTTTCCTTTATTGAAAATTTTATGATTTATTTAATTACTACTGTTTATTCTTCTACATATATTTTATATTTCTTCAGCATTTGACTTTGATGGACTAAGTTAATTTTCTGTAGGTTTTCTCTGAAGTACAAAGTTTTTTTTCCTAGAGTTCCTTATCCTTTGTCAATTCTTAGCATCACTTAATGTCTCTTTTTTTATTTATAATTTAACTTACTTGAGTTTTCTATTTAGTATAACTGAACATTTGCACACACCCCCTTTTTTTTTTTTTCAAATTCAAAGCATTGGTATCATCTGATAGAAAGCTACAATCTAGTACTCAGGAACTGGAGACAAGAGAATTGGGCATATCAGGTCAGCCTTGTATACATAATAAAAGTCTCAAAGGAAACAAGCAAAAATGTTAACATAAAATACCACTTTAAGCCGGGCATGGTGGCACACGCCTTTAATCCCAGCACTCGGGAGGCAGAGGCAGGCAGATTTCTGAGTTTGAGGCCAGCCTGGTCTACAAAGTGAGTTCCAGGACAGCCAGGGCTACACAGAGAAACCCTGTCTCAAAAAAAAAAAAAAAAAAAAAAAAAAAAAAAATATATATATATATATATATATATATATATATATATATATATCATTTTAAATTAATAGACTTTTTGTTGTCTTTGCTTCTGCTCACATTTTAAATGTTTTTTTTTCTTTTTTCACCCATGTTTGTATTTCTATATCTATTTCCATGTAATATTATTACTTCATGATCTTGTTTCTTACAAATATAAGCATTTAAAACTAGAAAGTGTTTGCCTTTCTTCTTTTGGTTTGAATTATGTATTCAATTTAATTTTGATTTCTCTTCTCTTCTCTTCTCTTCTCTTCTCTTCTCTTCTCTTCTCTTCTCTTCTCTTCTCTTCTCTTCTCTTCTCTTCCTTCCTTCCTTCCTTCCTTCCTTCCTTCCTTCCTTCCTTCCTTCCTTCCTTCCTTCCTTCCTTCCTTCTGACCAACTGATATTCAGAAGCATGTTGTTTAACCTTTACATTTGTTTTTACATTTTCCAAAATTCACCTGTTATTTATTCCTAGGCTTACACTACTGTGAGAAAATAAGGATACCTGAAATAATTTGAATCATCTTATGCTTAATGAAACTTTTGTCTTTAGAATGATCTCTATATGCTTAAGAATTTGTCTGCTTCTGTTGCTTCACAGAAATTCCACATGCTTCTGCGGTTTATAATGTTACTCAAACACGTTGTTTCTGTAATGACTTTCTGTTCAGATGATTTATTAATTGTTTAAAGTGGAATACTGAATTCTCCTACTACTGCTGTGCTGTGGACTCTCTGGCCCTTTATCTCTGTTTACATTTACTTTATATGTTTTTTGTTACCATGTCAAGTGCATATGCATTTGCTATTGTATGTCACTTTGATCTATTGCCCTCTTTATATTCATATAAGGTATTCTTTGTCTCTTATTTCAGATTTGAACTGAAAGGCTCTGTTATCTGATAGGAGAATATCTACACCTATTCTCATTGGTTTTGCATTCATGTAAAATACCTTTACATCTTTAGAATTTGTGTGTCCTTAAGGATAAATTAGTCTCTTACAGATGACATTTTGTTTAATATAATAGTGATAGTAATGATAAAAATAACTATTATTATTATTATTATTATTATTATTATTATTATTATTATTATTATACAGGATCTCTTGTAGCAAATACTGGTCTTAAAATAGCAATGTAACTGAGAACCACTTTGGCCATTTGATCTTCCTGCCTCTATCTCCCAGACACTACAATTATACACAGGCATGTACTACAAAGTCCATCTTATGAATATTTTAAAAAATTTAATCAACTAATCTCTGTCTTTTAATTGGGGCAATAAATACACTTACATTTAAGTAATTATTTCTATGGAAAAATTCTTGTACATATTCTGCAAATGATTACCTGTTTATGCTGCTTGTTTTCTTATTACTGCTGCTTTTGGGGGGGTCATTTTAAATTTCACAGTAGTGTTCTTTGATTAATTTTTATCTTTTTTGTAACTACTAGTGTCATGTTATTTTGGTTCGAGAGGTTTTAATAAAAGCTTCTTATAGCATTCTATGTTTTGCTACTGTTCTTTTCACTTAAAAAAAATAA
This sequence comes from Mus minutoides, assembly GCA_902729485.2. Classification (NCBI taxonomy): domain Eukaryota; kingdom Metazoa; phylum Chordata; class Mammalia; order Rodentia; family Muridae; genus Mus; species Mus minutoides. The sequence goes on along the minus strand of LR753351.1, from coordinate 252,270 downwards.
TAGGGAAAAAAGTCTTTTCAGATTGATTCTTCTTTGTACTATGACTGAAAGGGTTATTTGTAAGGGAAACATTCATGATGATGCTAATGCCTCCTACATTTAGCCTTAAAGCATTCATCCTCTTACCCTAGCTTATTATAAGTCTACACACTTAAAAAAAAACTTAACTGAATCTTCTTGTTGTGTTATATGATATTCATTAGGATATTATTTGAATATGTTAAGTCTTTTGAGATTTTAGATTAATAGTTTGATGTTTATTTTTGTTTGTTGTTCATTCAATAAAATATTTCCCACATTTTTAAAAACTGGTTATTTTATTTGTTTGCATTTAACATGTTACCCCATTTCCTGGTTTCCCCTCAGTAATCCCCTTTCCCATCCTCTCCATACCCTGCTTCTGCACAGGGCAGAGAGCAGTGGCTGAGGGAATAGCCAACTAATAACCATCCCAACTTGATATCCTTCCAATGAACAAGCACCAATCCCTAACATTATTAATGATACTCTGTTAAGCCTGCAGACAAGAGCACAAGTTGTCCTCTGAGAGGCTCCAAGAAAACACAAATAGTGGGTGGAGCTTGGAGATTATTACTGAAGAATAGGAAGAAGGATTGGGGGTCTCAAATTGGATAGGAACTCTACAGAAAAACCAACAGATTCAACTAACCTGGACCCTTGGGGCTCTCAGAGTTTGAACCACTAGCCAAAGAACATATATGGGCTGTACCTAGGTATCCCCAATCATATGTAGCAAATGTGTGCTTGACTTTCATGTGGCTCCTGAGCAACTGGAACAGGGGCTATCTCAAAAGCTATAGTCTGTACTTGGGGTATGTTCTACCAGCTGGGCTGCCTTGTCTGGCCTCACTAAGAGAGGGAGCAACTAGCCTTGAAGTTCCAGTGTGGACAAGATACCCAGGGGAGGCAAAAGGATTGTGGGAGAGGATGTCTGGGAGAGGGGACAGAGAACAGGATTTAAAGGGAATAAGTTAAAATAAAATAAAATAAAATAAAATAAAATAAAATAAAATAAAACAAAACAAAACAGTTTTCCTTACCTAAAAGTTATATGTGACATGATTTTTAAATATTTTACAGCATTGCAAAGTTATTATCAATCTTGAATCATTATGCATTAAAATGAATGGACTTAATTTGGAGACTTAGAAGGATATATGAATACTGAATTGCAATACAACAACAGAATGATGGATGTGTGTTTGAACATCACATTCCCTGTCCTAACTATAGCACCAGTTGTGACATCGTAAACAAATTTTTTCATTAGCCATGGTAATATTTATTATCCTTAATCAATAGTAGTTACCATACCTATCTTACTTTGTTTTTAAGAATAACCAAAGTAAATATTTTTAAAATACTTTGAAAATCATTCCAGAATAAATAAGAATCCTGGTATGTTACCTCTGTATTTTGGGATTCATTTCAATAGAGAGATGGATATCCAGAACTTTTTAAAGTGTCTAGTAAATGTCCTTACAACCTATATTCTATGCTCATATAAGAGGTTAAATTCAATCAGTTAATTATTTTGATACTATTAGATTTTATGTATTATCAAATGCATTGTTCTTTTTAAAAAATATAACCAGGTGTAATTTTTCTTATCACTTCTTTCAGTACATTTTCTTCATATAAAAATGAATATTTTCTAGAGAGTATCCTATAAACTACAAGTTTGAGGAGAATCAATTCATTGGAAAAGAACATGTTTAGTTTTTTTTTCATTTCGTTTTGTTTTATATTCAATTTCTTATAACAATGGAAAAATTTGGGAAAAGTAGGTAACCTCTATGATTTTCACATTCTTCACTTTTAAAACAGTATACAAATTTTGATAAGAATTATTACAGGATAATGTATTAAAATCTGTACACAATACTATAGAAATTTCACAAATGGTAGAGATAATTTATTTTGTTACTATTGATTCTATTAGTGATTTTTTTATCAGTGTAGGTATTAAATTCTGATAAAATATCTGCATTAATCATATCTTTGATTTTCCTCCCTATAGCAATGAAAATGAAGTAGAAGTTGTTAATGCTCTTTTGCACCAAGATATAATCCAATATCCCTGCTAATCATTCAACTGAAATCTCTGCTGTGCTTGCTTCCTACATTTCCTGCATCGTTATTTCAGCCACCACTGAGATGAAAATGGGTCATCTGGAGCTCCTTCACAGAAATTTTCCTGTACATTTAATGCAAATGAGTCCATAAATTGAATAAATACCTTCAGCTGTAGTACTTTGTTATAGTAGAATTTTTATTGTGCTTTGTGAAAATGATGGTTCATAAGCTCTCTTTTTCAATTGTTATTGGGTCCAATATCACCCCCTTTCAATATCCTCTTGTTTACATTCTTCATTGTTTTATCTACTTTAATATAACCTCACTGAGATTTGGAATTCTCCCTACAAATAAACAAGGAAAAATTTTCATTTAATTTTATTCAATATCTTGAGGAAGTGCATTCTGGGTATTATTCTGGGGGTTTCTAAATCCATGAAGTAGTAGCCATCAGTGTCCAATTAGTAATACAAAATCAGTTATAAAATTCAAATAATTCTCAATATATTCATCACCAGGGAAATGCTCTTTTAATAAGACAATATACTTGCTGCGATATTTTGAGTGATATATTTAAAATCAACCTTTTTTGTTTTACATTTTCAATGGAGAGAGTGAGTTATGATGGCTTTTTCCTCTATCTTGTCAGTTGGCAAATGTCAGATAGCCAGTAGTCATCTTAGTTTGTATTTGATGCCAAGAGAAGCTGTTAACAGTGTTTTTCACTTCATTTTTTTTAACATATTCTTTCTTCTTTCTTTAATAGTCAATGGCCTAAAACTGTGTGCATCTCTCTCTCTCTCTCTCTCTCTCTCTCTCTCTCTCTCTCTCTCTCTCTCTGTGTGTGTGTGTGTGTGTGTGTGTGTGTGTGTGTGTGTGTGTGTGTGTGTCTGCCTGCCTGCCTGACTGCCTCTCTGTCTCTGTCTCTGTCTCTGTCTCTGTCTTGGCATGTATGTATTCCCTACATGAGTGAAAACTTCTCTCAGCAGCCAGCTGCCACAGGCCACTAAGCTGTAAGAAAGCATAGCTTAAGAACTGTCAAAGAAAACAAATATGAAACAAATCACAAAGGAGGATTGGCCAGGATTATTCCTGGAGATTCCATGCCAAGTATGCCAGGGTGCTAGAATTCATGAAAACCTGAGGTAGGGAGGCAATTTGCCTCCAGGGTTGCAGCCACTCTCACAGAAACACCATCCATCACAAGGAAATCTCCTGACACTTGCTGTGGAAAGGTTGATTACCACAGAAAAGGCAAGGCCAACTCAGTCTGCCTATCCTTTTGACATTTATGCCAAGACTAAGGTTACTATGGTGATAAGCAGCTGAAGTTTGCAACAGAAGCTATGCATTCACTTATTTTTGAGTGTACTGATTCACTTGTAATCCTATAAACTCCATCCTGTCTTTATAGAGGTGAAGTGGGAAGAATAACCACAACTTTGATCCAAAGAATATTTCTTTGATGGTGGCCAAGAGTGGATGAAAACAAAAACAACTGAGCACCCCTTGTATCCTATATCAATAAAATCACAGTGGACGCTGTTCTGCAAACGATATTATATCTAACTGTATTTGGAAAACAATCACAAAGTAAAGTAAAGCTGTTCTGCATGGAAATAGACTTGACTGGAAAGTAACTTGTCTATTGGGCTATTGTGTTTACCCTATTCTGCCCCCCCCCCCCGCACCACATCTTTCTTTTATTTTTTAACTTGTGTTTTGATAGAGTCAGGTATTGGAAGGAGGATATACACTAAGGACAAAAACTCCTGAGCCCAGCACTACAACATGCTGAGCTAGCATCTACTAAGTCTAAGCCACCCCTAGGTAGGTGGTACATTAAGCATTCACTTTTTCAGGTTCAGCTGACATAGTCATTACATAAATTCTACCCTGCTAGCTTGGAAATGGAATGTCTGATATACTTCAGACATGTACTGTTTGGGGCACAGAAGAATCTACCTGTTTATTTCTCTTCATATGAATGACAAATTAAAACAAAGACTTCCTTTGAATTTATTTTGGTCCCAAATGATAACACCTGTGATGCACATGGATAATATTCACATTCAAATGAACTATACTACTGCATAACCAACAGTTCCCCTCTTATTATTTGTGACCCCTAACTGGCTTTTCCTGCTGTTAGCTCAGCATCTTAATCCATTCAATGTGACCCTTTGCCTTTGTAGCTCCTGTAGTTCAGTAAAGAAAATAAAGTTACCCATCACATCACCATATGAACTCTGGTTCCATATGGAGAACTACCTTTGCTTTAAGACATTCTAATACTTTTACTTCAGTGGCAGAGAGAAAGAGTTAGTGATCATTTTAATGATATTATTTTTTCTAGCAGCTTAGTAGATATTAAAAGAAAAGTATGATTAAAAAGATTTACATGTCACACAGAAAAGCTTAAGAGTCAAAAATTTTGGGGTGGAAGAAATAACATATGTCTGAAAAGGTAAGTCAGCCTGTTTACACTGGATTTTTCTCTAGCAGAATTGACGAACCATTGAAGCTGGCTGAGAGTTAATATGCCATTTTGATTATAAATTACTGGAAAGAACACAGCTCTAGGATAGATATCTTAGTTTTTGCCAAATTTTATTGATTGATAACTATGTGATCTTTGAGCCATCAGTTCATTTCTTGGATTTCATCATCCTCCATAAAATAGAAGACTTAAAGAAAACATTCATATGTCATTTTCTATTATGATATTTATCAATTCTGTATGTTGTGAACTCTCTGCCGTGGTTATTACCAGCACTGATCCTTGAGCATTCCCAGGGTTCTATCATTTGCAATATTTCTGCAACTTCATGGTTTAATGAATCTATGTGACTAGCTCTTGCAAATTAAAATTTCTGTACAAATTTCTGCAAGTAGACATGTGCCAGAACATCCATTTTCCAGTGTGAAACTCCTTGCAACTAATTTTCTCTGTTGAATAGCTGTCATAAAATTCAAACTGAAAGCTTGTCCATTATCTTGAGCTTCTGGAACATTTTCAGTGCTGGATTACTCAATGTATATGTGGGATTGAATGAACAATACATATTTATGATGTTGACAAATTGGATTTGAGAAGTTATTAATATTTTATATTATATTAACATATTAAGTTGCTATATCATAATAATGTTAAGTTATTAATATTAATAATAATTACTATCTTGGATGACATCAGTCTGTTTTGTTAAGACTACCACTAATTTGGAGATTCTTAATATACAATCAAAGGTGTTAAATAAATTGTTTTAGTGTCATTCTGTAGATAAAGATCATTTGGTCATATTCACTAAAATATAGTACAGAAATAAAGGAAATAAAATTATTTTTATATTTTTCAGAGGTCTAATAAAATTAGAGAAGCCATACAATTGAGAAAAATCAGGAGTGGAGGAGGTGCATGGGAAGGCATAGATAGAGGAAAAGGAAGGGTGAAAACAAGAAAATTATATTCTAATTTCAAAAAAGAAAATAATAAGACAATAGTAAACAAAATAAATAAATGAACAAAATAACAGTAAGTGTATAAAATTAGCTATCCTCAAGAAAATATCAAATATTAACATACTTGAATCCATTGGACAGAGCACAAGGTCCCTGATGTAGGAGCCAGAGAAATAGCCAGGAGCTGAAGGGGTCTGAAGTCCCATAAGAGGAACATCAATATGAACTAACCAGCAGCCCTGAGATCCTTGGAACTATACCTCCAATCAACGAAAACACATGGTGGAATTTGTGGCTCTAGCTGTATATGTAGCAGAGGATGGCCTTGTTGGTCATCAAAGGGAAGAGAGGCCCTTGGTCCTGTGAAGGCTCTATGCCCCAGCATAGGATAATGCCAGGACCAGGAATGAGAGTGGGTGGATTGGGCAGTAGTGGGAGCGGTGAAGGGATAGGGGATTTTCGGAGGGGAAACTAGGAAAGGGGATAACATTTAAAATGTAAATAAAGAAAATATCTAAAAAAAAAAGAAAATCATATAATGAAAAATTTTGGCATTTTTATTAGGTATTTTCTTCATTTACATTTCAAATGCTACCCCCAAAGCCCCCTATACCCTCCCCCTTCCCTGCCCCCCAATTTAGTGTTGTTATAAACAAAGTTGATTGAGGTAATACTTTAATATATGATATTTAGCATTTTGGTAACAGAAGGCAAATATGAAAATTCATAGGATATTAATGACTATTGAGAGAGGAAAATCCCTCATCACCAGGGGTAAGCCACCTAACTGGTTATCCAATACTAATGGTCAGTTCCAAATATATATACCTGTGTGAAAAGATAAATGGTCATCGAGGCTTTATTTTAAGGCTCTATACATGAAATATTAATAACTAAAATTATATATATATATATATATATATATATATATATATATATATATATATATATATATATATATATATATATATATATATATATATATATATATATATATATATATATATATATATATATATATATATATAACATGATAGTAGGAGGGCTTCGAAGTAGAAGAAGAATGGTGTGAGGACGACTGAAGGGAAATGAAGATCGTCACAATATATTATATAGATGTATCCAGTACCATAATGAAATCCAATATTTTATACAAAAGTAAATGCTAATAAAATGAGAAAAAATAAAACCTTTAAAAAGTAGGCAGCTTATTTTGATAAAGTAGATAATTCTGGGTGTAAGGGAAGCAAGAGTGATTAATGAAATATATAGAGCATGAAAGCAACAGAAGAAATTATGTGAGTGTAAGAAGAGGACAAGCACAAACTGGTTTGAGCAAGACCTAAAGGAGAACAACATCATTAAACATGCTAATATCGAAGGGGGAAATTACACATGATCTCACAGCCAAGCAAATAACTACAGACAAATAAGGAAGGTGAGAGGGAGAATTAGTTTGTTCCAGTGATGATACATTTAGTTGGACCATTGTAGGCTTTTCTTAAATCTAACATAAACTCAATGTAACTCAAACACGAGGTCAATGCAGAAGCCAAAAATTTATTGTAATCAAGCCTCTACTGATCGATTAGGAACACAGAACAGACTCTGGAGATGAACTGTGACCTTGAGGGGGACCTTTTACAGCATATTTAAAGGATGATAACATAAATCCTGGAGGAGCAGAGTGGACTGTATCATGGTCCAATCATATTTTCACCTAAGGTATTGAGCAAGGGTGTTTCCATCAATCAGTATAGGAGTTGATTCCTGGGCCTAGGATCATGAACTGAGTTTGACCCTGCCAGCAAGATGGATAACTTGTTCTTAAGATGTCTGGACTCAAACAACTGTTCCCTTACAGGTTGTACTTTAGATATTAGGACTCAAACAAACTGTTTACTTATATTAGCAGCTGTTAAGTTATAGGGAAGTCCCCACATCTCCTAGGGCCTCAGTCCTTGGATTTCTTTTACCCTGTGATTAAATGGAGTCTGAAAATGAAATGGTAGTACTCAAAATATGTTTATTTTACTTGTTCCCAGCAGGTTATCCAATACCAAATGGTCATCCATAAATACATACACCTGCATGCAACGCTAAGAAGACTCATGAAGGTAAATATATACATAAACAAACAATAAGGACAAGAATTTGAGAGATAGTGAGGGGGTGTATGGTTTAGGGAGTTGAAAGGAAGAAAGAAAAATGAGAAATTATGTACTTATGTTTTAATTTAAATTTTTATGTCATTTTAAAATATGACATGAAATACAAGAAGTCTGGAAAATACCAATGGGGAAAGAGAACAAGTGTAATGTATATAAATATACATAAAAAGGGCACAATAAAATCCATCATTTTGGATGATAACTAAATAAGTATTTAATAAAGATGCATATGTAATTGCAGGTATGCATTCTGCCATGCATTTATAAATGATCAAAAATCAAAACTGTACTTTAAAAATGGTAACCAACCAATGATTATTTCCAGATGATACTACACGACTAATTTGATTGTTTTCTCCTGTGCATTGCTTCATTGATCTCTCATTTTTCTTGTCATTTGAATATGGCTTTATTCAATTTTTCTTGTCCTTTAAATAAAGCTTTACTTAATCTCCGTGAATGCTCACATCACCCCTGTGTTTCACCAGATGTTTGTTCACCAAATGCCATATCTAGATCTAAGAAGATAATTCTAATGAGAACCCTTGTGGGAAAACATCAAATATAATATTTATATAAAGAAATTGTTTGTGTTTTAGTTTTTAAAATTGTGTTTAGACTTAACATTAAATAATTTTTCAGTTATAAAACCCCCTGGCAATAAGACCCCTCTCTTGCTGTAGTAATGATAAAGAATTAATTCTCTGGAACAAATTGAGAAATGGAAAATTATTTTCTTACACGAATCTGCATTAGTTACTTTTTTCATAGCTATAGCCATGTATCTAGAAAGGACCAACTTGAAGGAAGTTTTTTTTGTTGTTTGTTTTTTTTGTTGTTGTTGTTGTTTTCCTCTTCTTTATAGTTTGGTTGTTTGGTTGTTTTTTGTTTGTTTGTTTGTTTGTTTGTTTTGTGTTTTTGTTTTTGTTTTTTTCAGCTGACAATTACAAAGGATAATGTCTGTCAAAGAGGGGGAGAACATGGACACAGGAGTTTCAAGCAGCTGGTCATATTGTATCCACAATCCAAAGCAAAGAGAAGTGAATGTTGCTGTTCAGCATATATGTATAGTTGTGTGTGGCCATTTGTGTGGTTTGCAGGAGTATAAAGGCTAGAAGCTTGCAATGCCTCCCTCTACCAGCAAGAAAGTCACGCCACCACTGGGATCTTCTCAGTCAGCTTTATTCTGGAGCACCTTGATAGTAGATTCCCAGGACCCAGGACAGCAGCAGAGCTGCTGCTTTTATACTCTCCCAGGGAAGGGGGAGGGGTTCGTAGTGGTTGCAGATTGGTGCACCAAGCCACACCCATTAGCATATTGTCCATTCATTGGTGTCACAAGCCACACCTCATTAGCATATTGCCTGTTCAGGAGGGGCTAGTGCTTGAGGAGGGCCTGAAGAGGGAGCCCGGATTTTCCTGAGCAACTGCCATTCCTGAGCAACTGCCATTCTGGAGCAACTGCCATTCTGGAGCAACTGCCATTCCCGAGCAACTGCCATTCTTGAGCAACTGCCATTTCTGAGCAACTGCTGCTCCCTACATCTCCCCCCTCTTTATTAATTAAATATGAAGTCCTGCAAATCTGATCAGCAAACACCCCGGCCTGAGGGAGCAGCCTTTGACAAGTGACTGATAGGAAATCGGGCTACCATCAGACACTACCACCAGTCTGTCTCTGCAGAGATCTGGAGTAGGAGGAGATGCCACCAGCACGTTCCTGGTGGACTTGGCTGTAACAGAGGTCAAATTGTTTGTGCAATTGTGAGACACTGTAATGAATTTCCGGACCTAGTCATTGATAGGAGTACTTTAGCATACCTGTCTCTGTATCTTATCAGGGGGAGGATAACATCCCCTGCACTGTATTGTGACACTCTGTCAGCAAAATTAAATTTCCTTACTCCATCATCCTTTGAGGTGGTATAGTGGGAGTCATTAGGTCTGTCCCTAAACCGAGGAAGTATCGGCAAACCAATCTGCTAGGAAATCATTACAGACTTTTAAGAGAGACCAACCAGAACTCAGGAAAAATGCCCTCGTCTATGGCCATCAGGGCTTGAACAACGGCAGCCTTCTCAGTAGCCTGAGTGCATCCCATATGACATAACAACCAGAGGCAAACAAAGTACACAACCCGCAAACACCAAGACACCACAAAGTAGCATCCCAGCCCATTCTTTAGAAAAGGAAAAGGCATTGGACAACCAAGAGGTGATGTCTCCCAAGGTGACAGGGTTGACTCTGGTGCCATTCAGGATGGAAATCTAGATAAGTAGCTTCCAGGAAAGTCGTTCTGCCTCCGCAGGCAGTCCAATTCCCTTGAAGATACTCCAACAACTCCTGCTGCGTCTTCCAAGGGAGGGGGCACTCTTCGTATCAGATCCAAATTGGTTCTTTGTCCCTAGGAAAAACACAAACCGCTCCCCTAGACTGTGAAATGACCAGGTCTGGACCTAGCCATGACCCAGATTAAACAGAGATAGTAATGGAAAGGTTTTAAAAGATATTGAATATTTAAAAGGATTGAACTTTTAATGTGTAAAGACTGTGGGACTTTTAAAGTTGTTTAGATCTTGGGGATGAATAAGAACTAAGGGTTGAGGCTTACTAGTGATGTGTTTGTATGTCAAGTTGACAAGGGGTCAATTGTACTGGCTGGTTTTATGTTTCAATTTGACACAAGCTGGGGTTATAACAGAGAAAGGAGCTTCAGTTGGGGAAGTGCCTCCATCAGAATGTGCTGTGGGGTATTTTCTCAATTAGTGATCCAGGGGAAAGGCCCCTTGTGGGTGGGACCATCTCTGGGCTGGCAGTCTTGGGTTCTATAAGGGAGCAGGATAAGCAAGCCAGTAAAGAACATCCCTCCATGGCCTCTGCATCTGTTCCTGCTTTCTTAACTGCTTGAGTTCCAGTCCTGACTTCCTTGGTGATGAGCAACAGTATGGAAGTGTAAGCTGAATAACTCTTTCCTTCCCAATTTGCTTCTTGGTCATGATGTTTGTGCAGGAATAGAAACCCTGACTAAGACACTTCCTCATGGCATTCTGAACCATTTATCACTACTACTTATTAATGAACAATCAGAGCACACAACTTAAAAAATACATTTACAGAGGAGATCTCTAAACAGAAAAGAAATAGAATAACCTAAGTGACATTGATTCATCTGTTGAATTGTTCTTTTTGCCCTTATGATGCTTTAAAAGTATAAAACTTAATAATATTTTTAAAATAGTTGATTACTCCTATTAAAATCTGTGTTTGAATGGGAAAACAGGCCTTGGTTTATATTTTTCTTTCCCTTTCTTTAAAATCTCCACCCTTTATTCTTTAGTGGATGCCAGCTTAATTTTGAAAGCTTGCATTGCCACCTTGTGGATGAATAATGCCAGCAGAGGAATATGTGGGAGTAACCTAGAAAATATACATTTTAGTTCTTCCTTAATTACCAATTTAATAAATTTTTTTTGTTTTCAAAACCAAAAATGAGAATAGAATATGTATATCTATATGAAAACAAGATATCATCAGTGATTGAACAGTACAAAGAGGAACACACGATTGCGGAGAGGAGATAGAGATACTTCTTACTTACTTTTTTGTTGCTAGATTAAAATATCTTAGCAAGGTAAACATAAAGACCTGTGTAATGCCTTTTGTAGTAAAGGTACCCACTGTCAAGCTCAATGACTCCAATTTGGTAGCTGGTCACACATAGGGAAAACAGAGAACCAACTCCCACAAACTGTCCTTTAAATTCCACATGCAGAAATATGCACATGATGACACACTAGTAAATACATCAAATATTCTTTTTTTAATAACTTAAAGAATATATTTTTCTGGCTCCTAAATCAAGGTTACAATAAAATAATGATGGAGAAATCATAGAACTTGAAGCTTGAAGCATCTGGCCACACTGCAGTTGCATTATCACGCAGGAAGAAAAGAGAGAGTGATGAGTGTGCAGCTCAGCTCATTATCTTCTTTCTTTATACAGTTGAATATTCCAGCCAAAGGAATGAAGCCACCCACAATGAGCTGTTTTCTCACTTCAACTAACTTAATGAAAACAGTCACTCATGGGCTTATCCAGAGTTTTCTCTCTCCAAAGTGATTCTAGGTCCCATCTAGTTGAAAACACAGGGAACACACAGACATAAATAAATTTCTCTGTATTTGCTGCAGGGAAAGACAAAATGTTCATAGTATACTACTGCCCATTGTAAAAGCTGCTTTTGTTCTACTTACTCTCTGTGTGAGCAAAACATTTTCCCACTCAGATTTCACTCTATTTTCTTTGACAATTCTCATTTCTTTAGTTGCTTGTCACAGCCTGCAGGAACAAACCATAGTATGATCACAGATCGTAGTCTTAGGAAGTTTCTGACTAGGAGGGATGAGGTAACTTTGGTTCTAGTCTTCATTCAGTTGCACAGACATGAATAACATTACACAATATAGAATCCTAAAGGATATCAATACATAAAGGCATGGAAGTTAATGCTCTATACAGGAATCTCTTCTCATTCCCTGTCACTTTCAACCTCTAATAATGCTCTGTATTCATTCAATGCAAACACCAATGGCACTGCTGAAAAACTTCTGATATGAAGCTCTTTTATGATATTAAAATATAAAACCAAACATGAAAGAGACACAAATGTGTCATATCAAGTGACTCAAAAAGGAATGGGGCTATCCTTCCTAGATCTCCATGAGGGGTCAACTGATTAATATTTGTAATAGTATAAAATGTGATGAGTAGGAATTCAAACATTTATGAACTCTTGAGTATCCATGTCTATATGAGAATATGTCGAGGTCTGCTTAAAGATAAGACTTAATTTTTTGATTAGAAGATTTTGAAATAAATGCTATAATGCAGGTCAGAGGGTAGTCATATTTGGAACTTCAGTGCTCTTTGAGGTGTTGATGACTACAGTCAATTATAGTGGATGTTTTATGAACATATTCTGGCTACATGTAGTACAGAATTTACTGCAGCAATAGAATATGTCACTTTAGCCTCCCACCTACATTTCTCAAGCCCCAAAGCATTATTCAACAAATGAGTGATTCATATTGGGTAATAAAAAGACCATTAGCATACTAACAAAAAATTCTGAAAACAGAAATTAGGTCACAGTTTAACAGGTCAAGTTTGTTTAAATAAAAAAGCATTTAGTAAGAAATATATTCCAACAGCACCCTAAAAATAAAATTGAATGCCAAGGCCTCATCCTTATTCTCTGAGGTGCCAGATAGGGTTGTCACAAAAGCAATGGCAACCCATACCTGAAATTTATGTGGTTGCATTAATTTGGCTGATGCCTTCTTAATGCCTTACTGAAAAGACATCACATTACCCTGGTACTAACTCTGCCATCATCTCTGACAAAATCCAAAGGCTTGTTTTACTATGCACTTCTTGAAAGCCACAGTGTCTAATAATCAAGTTTAATTCATGACAAAGTTAGACAAAATAGTTTCTGTTCAGACAGCTACTAACAACACAAAAGAGACTCAAGATCTGGCAGACATGTTTGAGTGTTGGAGGCAAAATGACTCTCAACGTTTTCTCTTCTATACTTTAATCAAGCTGAACTAATAGACAGACAATTTTGAGTGAAGCACTTTGCACCCAATATGTTTTCTTCTTACCCAATTTAATTACAAAAACCACAACCTTATATATACTCTCTGACAAAGATCTATGGAAACAGTAAATTGCCCTTGAAGTGCAGTGAACACATAAATTATCAGAAGTAGCTAGCAGACCTAAGCCCTGTAAGTGCCAGAGGTGTGAATTATTATGAAAAGAGGTTTTAGAGGCATAAACATTATTCTCCTGAGTGTCTTGCTTACATGGATTCAAAAGTCATTCAGAAGCAGCAGTAAAAAAATAAAGTCAAAAAAGACACTCTTGCAAAGAAAATACCTTTACTTGAGCAGCAAGCCTGATGAAAGTCTAGATGATTGGGCCAAAAATGTTTCAATGCAGCACATTACCACAGATCAGGTTCTACAAAAAACTATGACCTCATCAGTGAAATCTTCAGTGAAAGCAATATGGTATTCTTTTGATTAGTTCCTACAGTAAAAAAAGTAATGGTCTCTTAACAGAAGGTCAAGTATATAATCATTTATCAGTGAAAACAAGTTGTGGTACTTTTTTTCAAATACAGGAAATAGATGAGAAAAATAAAAGGAAATTCATCTTTTCTTTTTTTTCTTTCTATATTTCTTCCTTTCATTCTTTTTTTCCTTCCTTCCTTCCTTCCTTCCTTCCTTCCTTCCTTCCTTCCTTCCTTCCTTCCTTCCTTTCATTGTTAAAGATAGTCTCAGTATGCAGTTATGGTAGTTCTGAAAAATCCCCCTGTAGACTAGGCTGGCCACAAACTTCTAGAGGTTTGTCTAACTCTTCTTTTTCAGCTGCTAGAACTAAATGTAAGTGCCACTAATCCCAGAACAACATTGAACTATTTTAACAATATTTCTAAGAGTTTTGCAGTATGAAAGTAGAAGCTGGAATAGAAAATATAGTGGAAATTTCACTGACTGATGAATAAGCCTGCAAAAAACATAGAGGGAATCAGAAATCGTGGAGCATGTTGACTGAATTCAGTGCAATATCACCCCTGAACAAAAGTACATAGAAACAAACTTGTGGTGGAAAAATAATGACATCATTACAATGGGGCCAGCAGAGACAAATCTTGGAGAAATGGTAGAAAACAAAAGTAATTGAAAAACAAAACATCCCCTCCTCAGAACAAGGGGAATAGGCATGAGAGGAGTAACACTATGGAGAAGAAACATGTACATGCTTTATAGAAAGTCTTTAAATAATCTCTAAATCCCTGAATTATGTAATTCTGTCTCACCAAATGATTGTGATTAGTAGGGCTTGAGATATAATGACATGACAAAATACATTTCACAGATATAATCAAAGGCCTAACCTATTGAAATAAGTTAAAAGACTTATTATCAATTAGGTATTGCTTTAAGTGATCTTCAGTTTTTCTAGTATTAAAAGAGATATGAAGAATATATTCTACACAAGGTATGCTTTGTGTTATTGGCTTGAATGATCAAAAGAGATATGTAATATTAAAAACAGAAAATCTGAAAATGACCAAGATGGACATTCAGTTCTTCTTGTACTGCAGCCTCATTTGTATAACCACATTTAGCTGTACATCTTACTGACTTTCTGAATCTGTAGAAATGATTATTGCATTCACAGAGTAGCTATGCCGTCCTCAGTTTTATTCATTAAGATCATGATCCAAAATGTCCAGTTGGTCATTTGTAGTATTACTATTCCTAGAATCCCAGCACTCAGGAGACTGAGGCGAGACCATTGAAAATTTGAGGTCAATATATAAATCAGAACTCTGTCTCAGATAAATTTCTAGAAGTCTCAGTTAATAAACAGGTGTGATTTTAAACTAAGGTTGTTATTATTCATTACAGAATAATGAGAAATTAATGAAATTTGGTATTAGAAAGCACTTTATTATTACAGCATATTATAATTATAAGTTATTTTAAATAAACATAAAATGTGTTGGTTTTATAACAAATATAATAGATAATATGTGTGATATACTTTAGAACTGTGTGGGGAACAAAGACTGGAAAATTTTGAAGAGCAAACAAAGTGTTGCTTTAGAGGAGACCTAATGCATCTTGAAGAAAATGTTAGTAGGAATATCTCAGCTATGGCTCAGACTAAAGTAAGGCACATTTTATTAAAAACTAGAGAAAGAATCCTAGAAAAAGAAGCAAAACTCTTGCTGTTGTGTAAAATAATTTGTAATCAGTGAAGTAGAATATTTAGCTGACATTTGCAAAGAAAATGTTAAAAGGGCATTTTTATGTCTTTTTAAATTTTTACTTTAAAACACATCTTGCTACTTATGGTAAAATATATTTAGAATTAAAGATTAATTGATTAAAAAACTCTTAAATGAACAAAAACACCACTAAAGTTTTGATTATTTGGAAGATTCTCAACCTAGGTTAAAAAATGCAAATGATACTCAAATAGTTTACATTTAAACTGCGTAGTTAAGAAGCAGCTGGCATGGCTTTACAGACTTAAAAAAAAAAAAAAAAACCTCACAAAAAGGGTAAAGCTTCACAAACTTTTGTTTAAATCTCCCAAAGAGGAAAAGGTCAGGATAACCAGTCAGAAGAAATGTCCTATCAAAGATTAATGACCTCACATGTGTTTTCAAATGAGAGGCCTTCTAGGTAGCAAAGGGCATACCCCTTCAGCAATTCAACTAGAGCTGCTATACTTGTAGCTACATTTGTAACAATCTGGTGCACAGCAGTAGGAAAAAATAGAGCATATCTTTAATTGATATACATGTTTCAATATAAGGGTAGGGCCATTGGAGCACATAACAAAATTAATGATGGTCTATACTTTTATTTTTATACATAATATATTTTATCTTCTAAAATAATTACTATTGATTCTATAATAATGCACTAGAAAACTGGCCCTTTAAGGACTGTTATTTAGAACAAAATATCTTTTTATATATTTGTTGGAATTATTTGTTATGTATGTTATGTTCCATGTATTCTTTATGAACACTTCTTTTTCTATTTAAACAGAATTTTTATAAAGAACTAGGTCACTGCTATAGTACTGCATTTCATATTCTGGATTTTCCTGTTTGTTTCCTTCTGGTTCAGGTTAAAATTATTTTTTATTCATAAGATTTCCTGTATTGGTAGTAATATCTAGAGATTTTTTATATGTATAATGTTGAAGCAAAACTAAGGAGACAAAAGAAAACAAGAGGTGAAAGATAGGGTATAAAATGAACTATCTTCAATATATATGAGTCTATGAAAGATATTTTTATTTAAAAAATTGTATGGAGGTAACTGCATAGGTATATAAATCTCTTCCAAGAAGTAATTAGGTTATTAAATGAGAGTTGCTGTGCCATTACCAGAGACAAGGGAAGGCTCACTCCAATGACAGGAAAATATAATGCCATCCTGAGAATCCCAAGACAATACAAGCTATTGCCACTGCTGTTCATTGCCCACCAAGAATTAAATGGTAAGTCCAATTATTAGGTATCTGTATAGTGTTTTCACAAATCAAAATAATTTGGCTCACTTCATCTTATTCAGGTATTATGCAGGTAACTAAACCTGCTGCAATGGTTGCAATGATTATATCATGTCCAGAAGACAACTCTTAAGTGATGTTGAATTAGAGAAGGAAGGGGACTTGGAAGGGGAACATGATCAAAATATATTTCTTACATGCATAAAATTGTCAAAGAAAAAATAATAATATAATTAAAGATGTAAGTAAATATGTGCAGAAATGTTCCAATTTAGATAAATTGCTGTATTAAAAACTGGACCATTGTAAATGCTTAAATAAATAAATAAATAAATAAATAAATAAATAAATAAATAAGAATAAAGTAAAATCAAAATGGAAGGAATTATTTTGGTTCTAAGATAAACAGTGTACCAAAGTAGGGAAGGTACAGCATCATGCCCCAGAAGCTTCTGATAACATTTATCCAAAGTCAGTTTAGAGGTTATTATTTTAAGCTTGAATCATCTGAGAAGAAGGAACATCAACTGAGAAAATGACACCATCCAACTTTTGTATAGGCAAATTTGTGGAGTATTTTCGTGATTAGTGATTCATATGAGGGGCCCAGCCCACTGTTGGTTGTACCACTCCTGGGAATCTGGTCTTGGTGGAACAAAACGTCAAGTTGAACAAGCAATAAGGAGCAAGCCAGTAAGCATCATTTTTCCATTTTCCCTGATCTCTGCTTCTTTTGCTCCCACCATGTGTTCCTTCCTTGGCTTCTCATAATAGTGAATTTTAACATTTAATCTATGGTAAACTCTTTTTCAAATTGTTTCAGTCATTGTGTTCATCACAACAATATAAGATAGTTAGAAAGCAGACATTGTTGAATGTTGCTGCTTAGCTTACTTTCTCCTTTTATATTTAGTTCAGGACCTGAACTCATGAATTGGTATCACCCACACTAATAGATGGGTCTTTTTACTTCAACCTAATCCAGATAATCTATCAATGGCATAATTTGTGATTTATTTTCATTGTAAGTTTAAATCCAATCAAGTTGACAAAGAAGAGCAGCCATCTCAGACCCTGCTGCTAAAGAAAGCATACATTTTGGTTTCAGGACTTTGGTTTCAGAAATTTTGGTTTCCCTAAATTAAATTATAAAATATAAAGCATCCTTCTTTCTGGATTTCACAAATACAGAATATGCTACTAAGGCTGCTGGGGAAGAATGTTCATCAATAGTCTTACACAGTTGTGAACCCTGTGAGCTACAATAATACCAGTTCCCAGGCAAGACACACCCATTTGTGCAATAATGGCATGACAATTATTGTAGACATTAATGGCTTTCCAATTTGATTAAAAGTCTGTCAGAGTAGAAACTTGTATCATACACTATAAACATGGTCTAAGAAAGAACATGGCTAGAATAGTCTCAGCCTCTAGCAGGTAGCATAATAGTGTTCTTTTGCTAGATGGTCTTGTTGAACTTCTATTTGAATTTTTGTTTATTCACATATATGACTGCTTTTGACAGCTTTGATCATGTAGTCTTCTCTTTGCAATGTACAGCAGTTATTCCAGAGGCTCATAATTGGCCAAAATGGTTAAATTAAGTATCTATTAAATGCTAGGTTCTAAATGGGATATCTGTATCACCAAATCCAATTCTCAATGAACATTAGAGTAGAAGCTGAAAGAATATAAGAGCAGAGTATTAGAGAATATCACCACACTTTTGAACTCTCATTAGTAATGATGACTTGTATAAGAAAGGCTCATCAGCATTTCTTCATGGAGGATATGTAGGCTTATAACAATAGATAGATGCTATCTTAGCTACTTTTCTACCAATGCCAAGGAAACTTTTAGGAGACAGAGTGAAGCTTACAGTATCAGAGGGTAAGTTCATGACCACTGTACAATACAGTGTTACAGGAGGTAGATGGGCATGAGGATGTAGCTAGCATTAGCTGAGAACTTACACCTAATCCACAAGTCAAAGCAGGGAAGTTGGAGGAGGAAGAGTGCTAACAATGACATGAGCTTTTGAAATGCCCAAGTCAACCCTGTGTAGTACACCCTTTCTAACAAGACCACAACTAATTATTCTTCCCTAGCAGTTCCATTAATTTGAGATCAAGTATTCAGGCACAGTTACTATGGGATTAATTCTTTTTTAAATTATCTCTGGGAAAGAATTTTATTTAGTGGTATTATCATTTGTAAGTTGTCTATATGTCTATAAATACCATCAGACACACTCTTTCTAAGGTAAACCTAGTTAAATTAATTGGTTCATTATCCATACCCCCAAAAGTACATGATTGGAGAAAGGAATTAGAATCAGAAGAAGTGAGAATGACCTATAAATGATAAAGGAGGGGAAACATGATGAAAATGCATAATACAAATATTAGAAAAAATCATAAGGAAATATGTCATGTATACATGTTAACAAAAATAAAAATATCATTGAAGCATATTATATCTTTAAATAGGCTGTTCGTTAAGAAAAAGAGTTATAGTAGGCCTAAATGTTCCTGGTTTGTTATTTATATGTAGATGAATTATTTACCTAGTTAGTCCATATAAAAGACACAGAAATCTAGTATTTTATTTACATGCTGTAAACCAGATTAACCATATTTTATATTTTAAACCATATTCCTCTTGTTACTTGCTGTTTTAGTCTCCTTTAGGCTGCATCTGCTACACTAGCTTGTCCTCAGGGTCCATTTCTCCTGTACATGTGTTCACAATTCATCCTGGCTAATGGATGTCTCCTTCTCTCCCCATCTTCTTCTCATTCTTCTTTTCCCAGGTATCTCATGAGACTCCTCACTCAATCTCTGAGTTTTACATTCCTTTCACTACTGCCCAATCACAGGTTCTAGCCATTTATTAACTAATTAGTTTAAATTAGGAAGCAGGGTTTATAAACACACACACACACACACACACACACACACACACACACACACACTCGCTAGTATAGATGAGAATGTATTTGTCTAGATAGCAACCAGATCTTGGTGTTCAGAATTTAGCATTTGTATACATACCAAGAGAACAACCCTAAACATTTATGTCAAATAGGGATAGTTTAACCACCTCTCAGTCAAATAGGGATGTTTTATTTAATACCAAAAACCAAAGACTGATGGATTGATTTGTCCAGTAGAATAGAATTGGGAACTGACAGTGATGTGGAGTCAAGATCCCATAGGGCTTTTTAAACCTGAAATCTATAAATATCTGTGCCAAGTTACTTCATTAATCATGTTTAGGAATAGGAAGATTTCCTTAGTAAATTATCTTTGTTGTACATTTAACTGTTCCCATTGGTTGGGTTATTCATCTGCAGCAAGGGGCTTGCTTTGTCTAATATTCATATCTTAGCTTGTCTACCAGGATAGAACTTGTCTAGCATTTATGTTTTAACTTGATAACCAGGATGCCAGTGACCCATGTACATATCTCTTTTTTCAAGGTTGGGTGTCAATTCCCAGGGTGTTCTCTAGAACCTAAACTTGACACCTACTCAGAATGGAAGTTTTATTCCACATAGATTGTTAGATTAATGCAGGTGTGTCTCTTATGTGGGGATCCATCCAAGGGTCAGATTATAAAAGCTAATTACATAAAAAGCTAATTCACATGTGTAGGGAGTGTGGCTGGGTAGTTGGTTTAGGTCCAAATTTATTGTGGCTAGATATACAAAGCAGGCCTAAATGACTTCTGTTGTGATTGGTTTAAAAGAACAAAAACTTTAACAGAGTATGTATTCAGTTTGGGCACAAGAATGTTTCCTAGTAACAACAAAACAGCACATGAGAAAGTTTCTTTACACTATTAGTAATATCACAAAATGGCAGGCTAGCCAGTTATCAGTCACCTAGGCCTTAATATTGTATCTAGGCCTTAACAATTTATAGATCTTTAGTAAATGTACCAGTATTATGAAGTACAGCAAGAATATTTGTAAATACTACATAAAGAAAAATTTTATATGAGAAAAGGGTCATCCATTACTGTATTGTGTGGTCCCAATCTATAGCTTGAAATACGCACTCTCTCTCTCACCTTACAGAAGCTTTGAAATTCTTGATCTTAATGCACAGGCCATTGGTGTTCTGCTCAGGAAACTTTTCCCTGTGACAATGTGTTCAAGGCTCTTTCCCACTTCTAAATCCATTAGATTGAGTATATCTGGTTTTATGTGGAAGTCCTTTATACACTTGGATTTGAGTTTTATACTAGTAGATAAGAATGGGTCAATTTACATTCTTCAATTTGCCAACTGCCAATTGGACCAACATCATTTGTTGAATATGATAGTTTTGTTGTTGTTGTTGTTGTTTTTATTTTTGTTTTCTACTGGATGGTTTTGGCTTCTTTGTCGACGATCAAGTGTCCATAGGTGTGTGGGTCCATTTTTGGGTCTTCAATTCTATTCCATTGATCTACCAGCCTGTCCTTGTACCAATACCATGTGGTTTTTATCACCATTGCTCAGTAGTATATCTTGAGATTAGGGATGGTAATTCCCTCAGAAGTTCTTTTATTGTTGAGAATGGTTTTG
Source organism: Mus minutoides (assembly GCA_902729485.2). Lineage (NCBI taxonomy): Eukaryota > Metazoa > Chordata > Mammalia > Rodentia > Muridae > Mus > Mus minutoides. The sequence goes on along the minus strand of LR753351.1, from coordinate 230,855 downwards.
ATATTCTGAGTTTTTGTTATTCTAGATAAATCTAAACATTGCCCTTTCTAACTCCATGAAGAATTGAGTTGGAATTTTGATGGGGATTGCATCGAATCTGTAGATTGCATTCAGCAAGATAGCCATTTTCACTATGTCAATTCTGCTGATCCATGAGGATGGAAGATCATTCCATCTTCTTAAGTCTTCTTCGATTTCTTCTTCAAAGACTTGAGATTCTGGTCACACAGAGCTTTCACTTGCTTTGTTAACATCACACCAAGTTATTTCATATTATTTGTGACAATTGTAAGGTGTCTTATTTCCCTAATTTCTTTCTCATACTATTTATCCCTTGAGTAGAAGAAAACTACTGATTTGTTTGCGTAATTCATTTTGTATCCAGCCACTTTGATGAATGTGTTTATCAGCTGTAGGAGTTAAACTTCAACTGTTTCACAATGGCTACAGTGGCTAGTCCTATCATTGTTTTGTTTTTTTTTTTTTGTTTGTTTGTTTGTTTGTTTTTGTTTTCCATTATTTTTTTTCTACAGATCTGTATTAGGCTTGTGACAAAGTCTCTAAAATCCTAGGAGAACTTCTCAAACTGCCGAATAACAGAGTTGAGCTATGCCCCTACCTCTGCTCAACTAGTAACATCTGGGGGCTCATGTAGAATCCCTCAGCAGCATCATTGGAGTGTTTCTTCTATTGCTGTTTAAGAAATTGTGCACTGTTCTTGACTTGTAAGTTGGCTTGGCCTCTCTATGTCTGTTTTTCTGGCCAGAGAATCCCTGACTCTAAAGAAAATAATCCCCTAGAAAATTCCTATCTAATTCCTATGCCAGGTAGAATAGTATGTTAATTACCTAGAAGAAACTAAACTCTCTCTTGACATGAGAACCGAGAAAACTAGTATCTAAAACAGCTAATTCTTGATCCAAAAATACTTTAGCCATGATCACATTCATTCTTGTTCTTGATGGTAAAATATAAAACTCACTTTGTTTTTCATACTTTCTTTTTAAAGATGCCCATTGCTACTCTAATTTAGGTACATTCTGCAAGCTAACAGCCTCAATTAAGAAGTCTGTTATTCCTTCTCCATGTTATATTACAGCCTCTTAAATGTTTTATATTTTCTTTGTGAGATGCACATATTCTATATTTCATTCTGAATTCTCACTCGATAATGTTTTGTGGCAGAAGTGTCCATAAATTTTAATATCAAAATAACTTATTTTTTTTACTTCATATGTTCTCACTTAATGAAAGCTTAAATGCCAAACTGATCCATGTGTTAAATCATTGCACTGATAACTCATTTACATGAGGTAATATTTCCATCAACTGATAAATACATATAGATAGTGATGGAATACCTCATGCCCAGTTAATAGCTGATATTGAATGAGCTGGTATTGTGTGATTAATAAAGGAAATTATCTCATATTTACAAGGGATGGGTAGAAAGTTCAGATCTTAGGAGGGGACACAGAATTGAATTGAGTATCCCAGGTTGAGGAAAATAAATATATCTTTTGAATTTGATTCAGGAAGATAACTTGGTTTGAATAACAAAGATCTTTTTTCTATTTTTTCTTTGTGATACACAAACAAAAATGATAAATGCAGTTTAGACTCAATGAAAAATCAGAAAGAAGAAAATCTTTGACAATAAGTGACATTTTGTAAGATAATTTCATCTATAAGGATATCATCCCTTCTGATATTTACTTCTTTAAAATCAAATAATTAAAAAAATGATACTACTTGGGTATATATAAAAACCTTCAGCCATTGATCTTTTGTGTCATTGGACCTTTCTTATGCTTTAAAGAGAGAAATGAAATATTTTTAATTTTGTCTTTGGTTGCATGTCTGTTTAGGGTAATATTTTATATGTAATTGTCTTTATGTGTCATTTTTGGAAATAATTACTGAATAATAAAAAATATCTATGGCACACTTATATATCTATTTTTGTAAAATTTGTTATATAGAATTTTTGAAAAATGATTGATTTAGATATATTTCTTTTTTTTTTAATTTTTTTCTCTTTATTAGATATTTTCTTCATTTACATTTCACATGTTACCCAGAAATTTTCCCTTACCCTCCCGCGTCCCCGCCCTGCTCCCCTACCCACCCCCTCCCACGTAATGGCCCTGGCATTCCCCTGTTCTGGGGCATATAGAGTCTGTATGACCAAAGGGCCTCTCCTCCCAATGATGGCCAACTAGGCCATNTTTACTATATTGATTCTGCCAATCCATGAGCATGGGAGATCCTTCCATCTTCTGAGATCTTCCTCAATTTCTTTCTTCAGAGACTTGAAGTTCTTGTCATACAAATTTTTCACTTCCTTCGTAAGAGTCACACCAAGATATTTTATACTGTTAGTGACTATTGTGAAGGGTGATGTTTCCCTGATCTCTTTCTCAGCCATTTCATCCTTTGTATAGAGAAAGGCCATTGATTTAGATATATTTCTAAGTACAAACATTTTGAGTATATTAAAAGGCTGATAAATATATTGTATGTCACAAGCTCCCTGCTTGACTTTCAGAAAACTATTAAAGTGGTGATGGAGCTAGTGAGATAGTTCACTTGGTAAAGCCTTTTCTTAAAAACAAGAAGACCTGGCAGTGCAGAGGTGGTGTTGGGAGCAGTGGGTCAGCAGTTGCCCTCAGGGGCAGGATCCGAGAACTCAGCCCCACCAGAGGCTGTGCCTCTCACTTCCAGAGCACCCCCGACCCCACCATCTTTCCTCTGAGCCCAGCGGACTCAGCTAGGCCCTGCCCTGCTCTTCACATACCCCAGGACTTTAAGATCGCATCAGGGATACTCCTGAGTGCAGTGCAGAGGTGGTGTTGGGAGCAGTGGGTCAGGAGTTGCCCACAGGGGCAGGATCCGAAAACTCCGCCCCACCGGAGGCTAGGCCTCTCCCAGCCAGAGCACCCTCCACCCCGCCATCTTACCACTGAGCCCAGCAACTCCCAGGACTTTAAGATCACATCAGGAGCACAGGGCTAGGGCCTCAGGCGCTGTGCACTCTCTTAGGCTCCTTTGGAACCCTCCAAGGTATCTGGGGACCTCAAGTGAGCAGGGGGACAAAGCCTCTGTTCTAGCCCAATCTCCTGGAACTTGAGACACCAGCCAGAAGATTGATAGTGGCCCAGGGAACAACAGCCCCTCCCTTCTGGTCTGGTCCGGCCTGCCCAGCACCAGCTCTGGTCTTGGGCTACAGGTGCTGTGCACTCTCCTAGGCTCTTTCGGGACTCCCCAAGCTATCTTGGGACCTGAGGTGAGCAGGGGAACACAGCCTCTGTTCTGGACCAATCTCGTAGAACTTGAGACATCAGCCAGGAGATTGATAAAGGCCCAGGGCAGAAGAGCAGGTCCTTTCTGGTCTGCACCAACACCAGGTCTCCTCGGGCAGAGATGGCAGGAGGCAAGCATAAGAACAGAAGCAACAGAATCCAAGGGTACTTGGCATCACCAGACCCAAACTCACCCACCACATCAAGTCCTAGATACAACAGCACATCAGAAAAGCAGGACATGGATATAAAGTCACTGGTCATGATGCTGATGGAGGACTATAAGAAGGAATTACAGGAAAACACAGATAAACAACTAGAAGCATTTAAATAGGAAAAACTTAGAGAGTTACAGGAAAACACAGATAAACAACTTGAAACATTTAGAGAGGAAATACTTAGAAAGTTACAGGAAAACAATACCAAACAGGTGATAGAATGGAACAAAACCATCCAGGACCTAAAAATGGAAGTAGAAACAATTAAGAAAAACCAAAAGGAGATAACCCTGGAGATAGAAACCATAGGAAAAAAATCAGGAACCATAGATATGAGCATCAGCAACAGAATACAAGAGATAGAAGAGAATCTCAGGCACAGAAGATTCTATAGGGAGCATAGATAAGACAATCAAAGAAAATGCTAAATGCAAAAAGATTCTAACACAAAATATCCAGGAAATCCAGGACACAATGAGAAGACCAAACTTAAGGATAATAGGAATAGATGAGAAGGAAGACTATCAAACTAAAGGGCCAGCAAATATCTTCAACAAAATAATAGAAGAAAACTTTCCATACCTAAAGAATCAGATGCCCATAAACATACAGGACGCCTATAGAACTCCAAATAGGCTGGACCAGAAAAGAAATTCCTCCCTACACATAATAATCAGAACTACAAATGCACTAAATAAAGACAGAATATTAAAGGGAGCAAGGGAAAAAGGTCAAGTAACGTATAAGGGCAGGCCTATCAGAATTACTCCAGACTTCTCACCAGAGACTATGAAAGCCAGAAGATCATGGACAGAGATGATACAGACACTAAGAGAACACAAATGTCAGCCCAGGCTACTATACCCAGTAAACTCTCATTTACCATAGACGGAGAAACCAAAGTATTCCATGACAAATTCAAATTCACACAATATCTTTCCACAAATCCAGCTCTTCAAAGGATAATAACAGAAAAACACCAATACAAGGACAGAAACTCTGCCCTAGACAAAGCAAGAAAGTAATCCTTCAACAAACCTAAAAGAAGACAGCCACAAGAACAGAATCCCAAATCTAAAATCAAAAATGACAGGAAGCAACAATTACTGTTCCTTAATATTGCTTAATATCAATGGACTCAATTCTCCAATAGAAAGACATAGACTATCAGACTGGCTACACAAACAGGACCCAACATTTTGCTGTTTACAAGAAACACACCTCAGGAAAAATGAGAGACACTACTTCAGAGTGAAAGGCTGGAAAACAATACTCCAAGCAAAAGGCCCGAAGAAAAAAGCTGGGGTAACCATTCTAATATCGAATAAAATAGACTTTCAACCCAAAATTATCAAAAGAGACAAAGAGGGGCACTTCATACTCATCAAAGGCAAAATCTTCCAACTCCTTGAAAGTTAAGACTTATAGATACGAGGTTTACGTTCCCGTCGGTGAAAGTAATTTCTTTGAAATCATTTCGAATTAACACACATTGCACCTCACACAATAATAGTGGGAGACTTCAACACCCCACTCTCATCAATGGACAGATCCTGGAAACAGAAACTAAACAGAGACTCAGTTGAACTAATGGAAGCTATGATTCAAATGGACTTAACAGATATCTACAGAATATTTCATCCTAAAACAAAAGGATATACCTTTTTCTCAGCACCTCATGGCACCTTCTCCAAAATTGACCACATAATTGGCCAAAAAACAGCCCTCAACAAATTCAAAAATATTGAAATTGTCCCATGCATCCTATCAGATCACGATGGACTAAGGAATTTTGATGGGGATTTCATTGAATGTGTAGATAGCTTTAGGCATGATAGCCATTTTTATTGTATTGATTCTACCAATCCATGAACATGGGAGATCCTTCCATCTTCTGAGATCTTCCTCAATTTCTTTCTTCAGAGACTTGAAGTTCTTGTCATACAAATCTTTCACTTCCTTCGTAAGAGTCACACCAAGATATTTTATATTTTTAGTGACTATTGTGAAGGGTGATGTTTCCCTGATCTCTTTCTCAGCCCATTTATCCTTTGTATAGAGAAAGGCCATGGATTTGTTTGAATTAATTCTATATCCAGCTACTGCACTGAAGCTGTTTATCAGATTTGGGAGTTCTCTGGTGGTGTTTTGGGGGTCACATATATACTATCATATCATCTGCAAATAGCGATAATTTGACTTCTTCCTTTCCAATTTTTATCCCCTTGACCTCCTTTTGTTGTCGAATTGCTCTGGCTAGGACTTCAAGGACTATATTGAATAGGTAGGGAGAAAGTGGGCAGCCTTGTCTAGTCCCTGATTTTAGTGGGATTGCTTCCAGTTTCTCTCCATTTAGTTTGATGTTGGCCACTGGTTTGCTGTAGATTGCTTTTATCATGTTTAGGTATGGACCTTGGATTCCTGATCTTTCTAAGACCTTTATCATGAATGGTTGTTGGATTTTGTCAAATGCTTTCTTAGCATCTAAGGAGATGATCATGTGGTTTTTATCTTTGAGTTTGTTTATATAGTGTATTACATTGATGTATTTCCGTACATTAAACCATCTCTGCATTTCTGGGATGAAGCCTACTTGGTCATGATGGATGATCGTTTTGATGTGTTCTTGGATTCGGTTGGTGGGAATTTTGTTTAGTATTTTTGCATCGATATTCATGAGGGAAATTGGTCTGAAGTTCTCTATCTTTCTTGTGTCTTTATGGGGTTTAGGTATCAGAGTAATTGTGGCTTCATAGAATGAATTGGGTAATGTACCTTCAGATTCTATTTTGTTGAATAGTTCGAGAAGAACTGGAACCAGGTCTTCTTTGAAGGTCTGATAGAAGTCTGCACTAAACCCATCTGGTCCTGGGCTTTTCTTGGTTAGGAGACTATTAATGATTGCTTCTATTTCTTTAGGAGTTATAGGGCTGTTTAGGTCATTAATCTGATCCTGGTTTAACTTTGGAACTTGGTATCTGTCTAGAAAGTTATTCATTTCCTCTAGATTTTCCAATTTTTTTGAATATAACCTTTTGTAGAAGGATCTGATGGTGTTTTGAATTTTCTCAGGATCTGTTGTTATGTCTCCCTTTTCATTTCTGATTTTCTTAATTTGGATGCTATCCCCTTTGATGATAAACACGGATAATGAACGTGTAAGCCAAATAAACCATTTTCCCCAAGTTGCTTTGGTCATGGTGTTTTGACAGAACATTAGTAAATCTAAGACGAAATGGTTACTTCTCTAAGGCAAAGGTGCTGTATGACTATTTGTTACTAAGTAGGTATGCATAATAAGTTTCAGTAAGAGAACTTTTTATATCTTACATAGTTTAAATTTATTTTTTGATTCTTTGAGGATTTCATACATGGTATTTTAATAATATTCTTGTCCCCCACATCTTTTCTTACATCTACTGCTTATGCCATATTAACCTACCTTTGTGTCCTTTCCCCTGTAGTCCCATTAAGTCCAATTTGTGCTGTTCATATATAATTTTAGATATAAACCTACTGGAGAATGTTTAACCTACCAGAGGCTACATAGAACATGGTTCGAGTAATGGCAGCTACCAATTACCAATAACTACTCAGCTAGGTGCTGAACTTCATTCATACCTATCATCTATATTCTGGAGTTTGTCTGGCTTGAGCTTACAAAAGTTTTGTGCATGTTATAACAACTGCTATGAGTTCATATTTATAATTGCTCTGGAAAATACTCATTTTTTGTATATTAATGAAAACATTGTAGAAATTTAAACATATACTAAAATTCTTTCTCTTTCTGTTTTTAACACTAAGTGATTTAAAATCAAAGCCGTTATTGTATTAATTTTATCATTGGTTACAACACAGAAGATAATTGGTACATATATTTAAACTGAACTAAAAGTAAGAACTTATTTGTCAGTCATCACAGTCACTACTTACTAGCTTAAAATGATCTCCACTTCTGAGCTCTTTCAATAATTGTGACAATTTCCATATCATACACCCAGGGAGTTATTAAGGCTGATGTGATATAGGACCATGATAAATACCATAAAAATTCCATCCACAATCATGAATGCACCACTAATTGAAGTGGAAACTTAATGGTTATTTGGAAAGTTAGTTGGATGGTCTTTGCTGGGACAAACACATGAAAGTTTAGCTAAAGTGGCCACAGTTGAAATCTAGAAAGGTATAATCAGATCTACTTATAATCATTTATGTTTAAAAGGAAAAACACTAAAAGCTATTGAGTAATAGGTAGTTAGGAGGTATAAATTGACTCTTCCCACTTTATGTTAAATTTTGCTCTGAGGTTATGGTAAGTTTTATTATTTTATACTATTATTCTTTTTCCAGTAAAGTTATATGTCCCCACATATAGTTATTTAGATTTTGAACTTGAAGGAATTGAGCTAGAATTTATCTAGAAGACTTCTCCATAAATACTTGCTTTCATAATATCAGGAGGCACTATAGAAGACATCAAAAGACTAAAGCAATAATTAGTAATATGCACCTGTAAAGATTATTAACTACATTATGTGGTCTAGTGAGATATGTTTAGCAGTTCAATAGTGGCACTCTTAGCTTCGGATTGACCAACATCTCTCCAATTGGACTTAAGGCCAACTTTGTACAAGAAAACTCAAGGTTTTTACTATAAATATATTTAGTTACCAGTGACTGGATGTGTCATAGACTGTGAAGAAAAACTAGTACTCCCACATTTCTTAAACTAGTGAGTACAATGTCTAAGTACATCTTAAATACTTATTTTTATACATGTATATAAATGTAGCTCTTACTCCTAGTCAAAGAAGCATCTCTTTCCATCATGCAGAAACTATTACAGAAGTATACAACTGATGAAAATGTGGATAACTATTAGGTATCCATCCCTAATTGATATACTACTGCACCTAAGGCAGTGAATATAACAAAAGAAGGAGTGTAAAGATTTTAAGTGCTAAAGGATCAAGATGCCTGTTCCTACATAATATCTTCAAGACTGAACAGGGAAAAAAGATACACCCATGAAATACCAATAGTTCGGTTGCTTAGACAAGGCCTGCATAATGGTACCAGTCAACATGCAAATGTAGATGAAGGAAATTTTATAAGTCCCCACCCTTACATAAATAATTGTGAGCAGCCAATGTTTGTTGAGAGAAAGAGAATCAGTTTTCCACAGTGACATGTCCCCTGATACTAAATTCCTAGTAAGAACAACACTAAGTGAGGTCAATTGTGTGTGTGTGTGTGTGTGTGTGTGTGTTTGTGTGTGTGTGTAGTTTAACAACAATAAATGAAGATGATGTCATGACTTTAAAGGATCTGGAAAGAGGACATGGGATGGCTTGGAGAGGAGTCGGAGAGGGAGTGGAGAAATGATATAAATATTGTACTCCTATATGAAAATCTTTGTAAAGATTAAATTAAATGTACATGTGAATACTTTATAAGAAAGGATAAGGGCATAACTGGAGAGATGTACCATGTTCTTAATATCAAGGACAAAAAAGATAAACTTAATAAATGCTTTGAGTAACAAAATCCAATTAAGAGAGTTATTACTTAGCTTCCATCAAAGACCAGATCTAGGACTGACATGATCACAAAGGTCATGTAAGTTATTAAAAACATTTAGAAGGTTGAAGAGATTTTCTGAACAACCTTTAAGTTAAGTAAAATAACTTCAGGGGAACAGTCTGAGACGATGGTATCTCAGCAGCCTAATAAGTTCAAATTACCTCAAAGTGTAGTAAAGGGACATATTTCGAAAACAATTTTATAAGAAGCTATTAGTACATTAAACTCACTAGAGTAAAACAAAACATGCTTCCAAGCCCTTTTCAGATGTGGCTAAGGACTGTGTTGGCAAAAGAAACAATTTTCTATAGAGCAGAACCAAAAGGGAAAAAGAAAGCCTGTAAATCTCTTCTCAGTGAACAGAAATGAAACTCAGATAAAATAAAATTCCTGCCTAGAATTTTTGTTCAATGAAATAGTAATTTTTATGCAATGTTTGTATTCTTATTACTTCTAATTTTATTTCTAATTTTGCTGCATTCATATCTTCATAGTATATGCATGGGGGCAAGGAGTGGGTGTTATATCTCCTAGAAGTGGGGTTACAGATGGCTGTGAGTCTGTGAGTTGTCATTTGGTGCTAGAAATTTGTGCCATGGTTCTCTGGATGAGCAGACAGTGGTTTTAACTGCTGAGCAAGATAAACAAAGAAACACAACTCTATAGGGTTCTTTTTACACTCAATCTTATGGAAATTTTACTGACCAAAGAATAATTAAAAATTGTTCTTTCCTACTTTCATAATGGACCATCATTCTATCTCTGTATATTTGATGTTTAGGGGGCTTGGAAGAGTGTCTTAAATTCAGTTTTCTAGGATAAATAGCCTCAAATGTGCTCAATAGAGATCACATTCCATAGTTTTTATGTTTAGTTTGGTGATATAATTTAGTAGTTTCTTAAAATCTTTGCTTATAAAAATATGTTTGTTTAGCATGTAAGAGGAAGGACTATTATGACCTTTATAATAGTGGCTATTTATGACGACTAAGTTGAAATGTGTCCCATTCTACCTTTTCCTTTTTTCTAGCCACTTTTTTTTTTCAGGAAAAGTCTTTTTACATCCTTCCTTGTTTATATTTGACTCACAGTATCTTTTATGACCCCATTTTTTTATCTCAATGGTGTTAGACAGGGCTGTATTATTTACTTTATCCAATTGACTCGATATCTGAGTAGAAACTGTAAGTGTCACCTGCCAGATTCTTGCCCTTTTCCTTTAATCACAAAGCAATAATTTTCAGATCATAGTGTAGACAGCTGCTCTTTGCTTCTGGTTAAAGAAAGTGCAAAGTGGAGTGATAACTGACATTAGACATATAACCTGTAGAAAACCAATAAGTTTAGAGTTGGGTATAAATTGTAATGTATTCTATGCTAAGATACCATGTACTTCACACAATATCAAACAAACCCAACTTCCTTTATCCACTTACTTATTGATGGCTATACATCCCAAGATGGTTCTTGGAAAATATGACATGTGAGCACTATTACTACTATTGTACTTAAATTTTTCTTCAGCTGTGATCACATGAAAGATGATATTTATGTATTTAAAAATTAAACTCAGCAAGGCATGGAGGTAGATATATTTAATTCCATCACTTCAAAAGCAAAAGAGTGTGTATCTATAATTTTCAGGCCAATCTGTGTATATAGTGAATTCCAGAGTAACCAATGCCACATAGTGGGACCTGTCTAAAAAGAAATCTATCCATTTGTAAATGAAATGTCCAAACACTGAGACACTTCAGAGGGTATAAAGAAAAATTTTCACAACTTTACTTTACTCACTAGTAACTTTTACACCATTTCTAGACTACTAATACTTGGCCTCAAAAAATAGCCATTCTTTTGTGATTGGGTTACCTCACTCAGGATGACACCCTCCAGATCCATCCATTTGCCTAGGAATTTCATATATTCATTGTTTCTAATAGCTGAGTAGTACTCCATTGTGTAAATGTACCAAATTTTTTGTATCCATTCCTCTGTTGAGGGACATCTGTAACCCAATCACAAAAGAACTCACATAACATGTACTCACTGATATATTGATACTAGCCCAGAAGCCTAGACTACCCAGGATACAACTTACTAAACACATGAATCTCAAGAAGAATGAAGTTCAAAATGTGGTCTCAGTGCCCCTTCCTAGAATCATGAACAAGGCACTCACTGAAGGAGTTACAGAGATCATGTGTGAAGCTGAATCAAAAGGATGGACCAACCAGTGACGGCGGCTGCCAGGGATCCCTCCCATAATCAGCCACCAAAATAAACACTATAGCATATGCCAGCAAGATAATGCTGAAAGGGACCTGATATAGCTGTCTTGTGGGAGGCTATACCAGTGCCTGGTAAACACAGNGCCTAGTTGGCCATCATTGGGAGGAGAGGCCCTTTGGTCATACAGACTCTATATGCCCCAGAACAGGGGAATGCCAGGGCCATTACGTGGGAGGGGGTGGGTAGGGGAGCAGGGCGGGGACGCGGGAGGGTAAGGGAAAATTTCTGGATAACATGTGAAATGTAAATGAAGAAAATATCTAATAAAGAGAAAAAAAATTGGCAGGAAAAAAATAGCCATTCTTGATTTCATTCTTCATATGGGATTCATCAATCAAACCAATAATTATATTTCACTGCTTTAAATATTATATTCTTTGGACTAAGTGCTGCAATCATACGATTTTTCTGTATTTGTTACTAGGTCTTGTTATGCTTTTTCACTTGCAAGATCTTTTAATTAAGACATTTGTGTGATCATTAGTCTTGGTTACCAACTTGAATCTCTCTTGAATTACCTATGAGACATATCTTCTAGTGGACTATGAAGGCATGTCATGGAAGAATTAAATGAGAAAAGAATAATGTCCTTTATAGTGGGTCAAATCTTCAAGGAACATCCCAAATATGAAGATGTCTGTATATATTTCCCTGACTCTCATAAAGGATATAGGAGCCCAATGTTTCTCAGTCTTTCAACTTGTAACAAATATCAGCAGCTTTATAGGTCTACCCTAGGACTTCAGCACCATATTGAAATGGTGTGGCATCCAGTTTCTTGCACTAAATACCTACCTAAATCTAGTCTTTTCAGATGTATTGACTATCACTGTTGGACTACCAACCCATGTAAACAAATTGAGTAAATCAAATAAATAGACTTTTTCATATATATTTTGTTATATTGATTATGTTCATCTGGACAGACATGACTAATAAAATATCAAATATATATACAATTCAATTTACTGATAATAAATCACAAGCACACGTATTTTAAAGCAATTTTCACATGCATAAAATTTTATTATTTATTAAAGTAAATTTGCATCTTACTAGGATAGATATGTATGTTTACTTTATATAAAGAATTAAATCTTACATTTCACCTGTATTGTTGTAAGTAATCCTAAGAAAACTCATTGAATTATCAAATAACAGCAACAAAAGTTGTAAAAATAGAAGTGGAGGTTAGGAGCAAAAGGATAAAATAGAGGTGTGGGAGCATACAAATGAGTAATGGGTAAATACAATCAAATACTTTACATAAGAATGAACTGTCATAATTAAAGCATTATGAATTATAATTAATATATGCTAGTAGAAAACTTAAAAATGGGGAGAGTTAATGAATGTTAACTTTAAGACAACAAAGGCAAAGAAATTTATTGGATTTTGCATGTACAAACCTAGAAGAGTACAACCATCTAATTTTTACTTTTACACAACAAAATAGAAAAATGATTTTCAAGTTTTAGCAAGGTAAGTGATAAAATATGTTATTATTAGACTAATCCAGAAGGAAGGAAGTAGTGGTTTCCAATCAAATAAAAGCAAACAAATTAAATTAATGGGGAGTAGAAAAAAAAGTAAATCCCCCCCCCCCCCCCAGGAATTCCCAGACTGATTTTCAGAGTGGTTGTACCAGCTTGCAATCCCACCAGCAATGGAGGAGTGTTCCTCTTTCTCTACATCCTCACCAGCATCTGCTGTCACCTGAATTTCTGATCTTAGCCATTCTGAATGGTGTGAGGTGGAATCTCAGGGTTGTTTTGATTTGCATTTCCCTGATGATTAAGAATGTTGAACATTTTTTTCAAGTGCAAGCATATGCAATAATGTCTGGGTTTGGTGGCTGATTATGAGATGGATTCCCATGTAGGATAGTCTCTGGTTGGTTCATCCTTTCATCTTAGCTGCAATATTTGTCTCTGTAACTCCTTTCATGGGTATTTTGTTCCCTATGCTAAGGAGGAATGAAGTATCCATACTTTGGTCTTCCTTTGTCTTGATTATCTTGTGTTTTGCAAATTGTATCTTTGGTATTCTAAATTTCTGAGCTAGTATCTACATATCAGTGAGTGGATATCAAGTGACTTCTTTTCTGATTGGGTTACCTTACTAAGGATGATATCCTCCAGATATATCCATTTGCCCAAGAATTTCATAAATTCATTGTTTTTAATAACTGAGTAGTACTCCATTGTGTAAATGTTCCACATTTTCTATATCCATTCCTCTGTTGAGGGACATCTGGGTTCTTTACAGCTTCTGGCTATTATAAATATGGCTGCTATGAACATAGTGGAACATGTGTTCTTTTTACCAGTTGGAACATCTTCTGGATATATGCCCAGTAGAGGTATTGCATACTATTAGTGTGTTAATTCAGTCATAAGTTAGGGTACAGAATAAAGTCTGTATTTCTTATGTGCAAGATCTGGAAAGAACATAACACTACTGTTGACCAATAACCTACTTTATAAAAGAAAAAGTGCAACCATTGAATCTCGTGGTAGTCCAAAATAATTATCTCATTTTACAGGTAAGAGATTAGTGTCCAAGGTAACACAGCTCACTCTCAAAACTAAAAGAACAGATTCTCACATTTGTGAAAGAAACCTTGCCCAGTTATTGTCCATTTTGTAGATATGTTATTTTATTGATTCTGTTTGTTTTCTAAACTTCAACAGACCAAGAGGCAATATGTCAAATAATTTTGTTTTTGTTGTTTTAAAATTTGTTTTGCTGCTGATTCTCAAAATTTAATGTGAAAATTTAGGGCTTAGTATTTTTCCTCTCCTCCATATACACAGTCTGGTAATGATTTATAATATGAGATTCTTTGCACAAGAAATCAAGTATATTTTAAATTTTCTTTATTATTTTTACATAATGTCTAATAAATACTTCCCTCAATTTTAGAAATCCATAGGAATTAAAGGTGGTTATCAATGAGGTAGACTCAAATTATGTTTTTTAGGTGTCACTCAAGCTCTTTTTACTAAATGCCCTATTTCTTTAAGCTGATGAAATCTCATAAAAGAATTTTTATCCTTTTTAACTGTCTATCATTGCTAGAAGTGATTCCCAAAAAGATGTTATTTTACTAAAAGTGTATTTTAGTCAGTGGCTTGGAATATGCTGCATTATATAATGCTTTCTTGAAGAATCACAATACTAAACTTTTTTTACATATGTAGTTACTACTATATAGGTTGTTTAAGATAACCTTCAGAAAATTCTTTTATGAAGGATTTTTCTTGATTCTCGTTTTATAAAAGAGGACACTGAGAAATATTGAGATTAAGTTATTGGTTAAAGGTCATATTTGTAATGATCACTGAATTTAAGAAGAAGGCAATGAACTAACAGAATATAAAACTTTATTCTCTAAATAGCCACAAATGTTAACAAGCCATTTAATGCAATAAATATAAATACATACTAATTCTATAATATATAATATCATATATAATGTTAGTATATATAATGATAATATATAGTCATAAATAATAATGCTAAAACACGTAAATATTTTTCTATATTCTATGATTTCACAGTAATAAAATCATTTTGATTCATCATAATATTTAGTTATCAAGATAACCCTTTGTGATAGGTGGAGAAGATCATAAATCATCTGGGGAACTAGACATTTAAGAGGTTAAAGAACTTTCGTAAGTGTTCACAACTGGTAATTGGTAGATTAAAGATTTAAAATCTGAAGGGAGATAAAATAATTTGAGATTGATGCACTACTAGATGGGATTTTCTTGCATTTAAAACCACACTGCTATCCAAATATAATGTTTGTTCACCTCAGAATGATACTGATGAAGTACATATGATTACTGCAAACAATTGAGAATCAAAACATTTTATATACATTGAATACAACCAAAAAACAATGAACAAAACTTGAATGTAGATAAGTCACTGGTAAAAATAAATTGAAATTAGGTGAGGTTTCAGGCACTAGTAGAATTCTAGACCATTGTGTATAGATAGCTTCCTCAACTTTGGATAGAGTTACCTGTTTTCCTGAATGTTACACTAATTTTTAAAGAAAATTGTCACATTTTTTTCATCTTAAAATTTAAAATTCCATGTGAAAGAAAGGAGGAAGCATCACATGGCCCCTTCTGTGGGTATAAATTAGGACATTAAGGGAATGAGATAGAAGGGCTTTGTTGGAGAGACCATTAAGGGAAGAGGAATCACCCAGTAATAAAATGTTTTATAGATTTATTCTTTACTTTCTTTAATGTACATTTGCATGAATTTTGGTCTAAAGAATTATGTCTATGTCCTACCATGGAGACATGGCATTACAATCTGCCCCAAGATTATAAAATTATAAGAAAATATGATTATCTTGCCCCTTAAGAGTTAATCAAAGCCGGGCGTGGTGGTGCACTCCTTTAATCCCAGCACTCCGGACGCAGAGGCCGGTGGATTTCTGAGTTCAAGGCCAGCCTGGTATGCAAAGTGAGTTCCAGAACAGCCAGGGCTATACGGAAAAACCCTGTCTTAAAAAAAAAAAAAAAAAAAAAAAAAAAAAGAGAAAAAAGAGTTAATCAAAATTATTCCATCAGCCACTGAATAGCAAAATTCTGCTTAAAAGTTGTAACTTCTGTATCCATTCTTCTTTCGTGGGAATCTAGGTTGTTTCTAGCTTCTGACTATCACATATAAGGCAGCTATGAACATAGTGGAACACCTGCACCTGTGGCATGGTGAGGCTTCTTTTGGGTATATTCTTAAAAGGAGTATAGCTGTGTCTTCAGATAGATCTATTTCCAATTTTCTGAGGAATCTCCAGATTGATTTCCAGAGTGGTTGTAACAGTTTGCAATCCCACGAGCAATGGAGGAATGTTCCTCTTTCTCCACATCCTCTCTAATATGTGCTGTCACCTGAAGTTTTGATCTTAGCCATTCTGATTGTTGTAAGCTGGAATCTCATGGTCATTTTGATTTGCATTTCCCTGATCACTAAAGACTTTGATCATTTCTTTAGGTGCTTCTCAGCCATTCTGGATTCCTCTGTTGTGAATTCTCAGCTTAGTTCTATACCCCATGTTTTGATTCTGTTGTTTGGTCTTTTGGTCATTAACTTATTGAGTTCTTTAAATATTTTGGATATTAGCCCTCTATTATATGTGATTAGTGAAGATTTTTTCTCAATCTGTAGGTTTCTGATTTGTCTTATGTCCCATGACAGAGGAATGCATACAGAAAATGTGGTTCATTTACACAATGGAATACTACTTAGCTATTAAGAATGAGGACATCTTGAGATTTGTAAGCAAATGGATAGAACTAGAAAATATTATCCCAAGTGAGGTAACTCAGACCCAAAAGGACATGCATGGTTTGTAATCATTAATAACTGCATATTAGCCCAAAAATCTGATGCAGAATACCCAAGGTACAGTCCACAGAACTCACCAAGCTCAACGAGCTGAAGTGCCCAACTGAGGACGCTTCAGTCGCACTTGGGAGAGAGAAAGCAGTTGCAAGTTGGTAGGGACAGAGGGAACTGGGAGGGAAAGTTGATGGAGGTTATGGGGGGGAGACCTGATCTGGTATTGGGTGAGGAAAAAGGACTGAAGCCCTGAAGGCCAGCAGAAAGAATGGAAGCAGGCACGGTTGGGAGATAGGAGGTTGGGGGAACCCCCAGAATACACCAGAGACCTGGGAGATCAGAGACTCCCAGAAATCAAAAGGCAGGGTCCTTAGATGGAATGCCTGGTAGTAGGGCAAGGGGACTTATAGAGCTCACTTCTAGCAGGAAGACAGGACATCAAGTGAGGAATGGCTGGGGTTGCCATCCCACAGTCACATCTCT
Organism: Mus minutoides; assembly: GCA_902729485.2. Taxonomy (NCBI): domain Eukaryota; kingdom Metazoa; phylum Chordata; class Mammalia; order Rodentia; family Muridae; genus Mus; species Mus minutoides. The sequence goes on along the minus strand of LR753351.1, from coordinate 213,601 downwards.
GACCCATAATTGTTCCCATCTGAAAGGATTATAGGGATAGAAATGGAAAGGAGCCTGAGGAAAAGAAGGACCAGCGACAGTCCCAAAGTGGGATCCAGCTCAAGGGGAGGTTGCAAGGCCTGATACAATTACTGAGGCTATGCTGAGCTCACAAAAGGGATCTATCATGATTGCCCTTTGAAAGACCCAACAAGCAGCTGAAAGAGTCAGATGCAGATATTTGCACCCAACAAATAGACAGAAGGCAGTTGACCTCTGTTGTTGAATTATGGAAGGCTGAAAGAAGCTGAGCAGAAGGGCGATTTTGCAGGAGGACCAACAGTCTCTACACCCCTGAGATCTCCCAAGCACTAGACCACCAAAAAGTATACAACAGCTGATCTGAGGCCCCCAAGACACATACAGTAGAGGACTTCTGGGTCTGTTTTCATTCATAGATGATAAATCTAACCCTCAAGAGGCTGGAGACCCCAAAGAGTTTAGAGGTCAGGTAGGGTTGGGGTTGGGGGGCATCCACATGGATATGGGGTAGGGTGTGGAGGAGGTATGGGATGTGAAGCAGTCAGAGGGTAGATGGGGCAGTGCGGGGACTCAATAGGAGTGTAAAAAATAAATTAAAAATAAAAATTAAAACATGTAACTTCAAGAAAGATCATATATTTGAATTAAATATCATAATTAACAGATGGAAGGATAAAATAGTCCCTTAAGGAGCAATGTTCCATCCCTCAATTCAGTTGCTTGCTGCTAAGCTTACTCCCCTCCCTTTTAAAAAGCAATTGTAGCTCCAGAAAAATAACTTAACTTTTCCTGGTAATAGAGTTCACATGAGCTAAAGATGATCCAACATGAAGTCCTATATGGGAGAATTTTTTCTGTGTGTGTGTGTGTGTGTGTGTGTGTGTGTGTGTGTGTGTGTGTGTGTTAGTTGAAAACAGCTTCTCCAGTGGATCAAATCCTTCCAAAAACTTAGTGCTTTCTCCACTAGGGTCTTCAACTTTCCCCCATCACTAGAGGTTAGGGCCTGCCACACAGCATATAGGTTCCACACTGTGGAGCACACCTTGATTCCAACTGAAAATCTGTTCCTTATAGATATGAAACTCAGGGCACTATTTCACAAGTACAAATGTCTTGCTTACTATGTCCATCATGCAGCCTATCCTTAGTCAGATATGTTGGCAACAGTTTTCTTCACAGTACTTTCATATACTATGAATACTGTTTAATGTTTATATGTAGGGAGATGGGATGTTTTCATCTTAGTCTCAGCTTTATTTTTTGCATTATCCATGCTTACAGCATGCAGTACCTTTAGCAATAGGGTTTTATCACCAAGTTCTGGAATACGTCCAGCATCCGTAGCAATATGTTTTCTAGTTGTGGGTCTTCTTGGGCTTCCCCTGAACATGTCAGATAGTGGAATAACTCGCATGTGGAACTGAGGTTTTCATATAACAACCATAGAGTCTTTTGAAGGGCCATTTTCCATCCACATAAAGTCCCTTCTGCACTTGAGGCCATTAATTATTGTTTCAGCATGCCATTCTTTCTCTCATCTAGCCATATCCTCAATAGGAGTAGAGGAGGTATACATACCATTAATAATACATTAATACTTCTTCTAGAAGTACCTCGTATTGTTCGGATGCTCTTGGGCTTTTCTATCTCAAACCCACAGGACACCTTTTTTTTTTATCAGATTACAGAGAGGATATGCCATCTGAGTAAGGTGGAGCACAAGATATTCAAAAATACCTTAAACTGTTTCCTTTTAGAAGTATTTGTTGCAATATTTCCTTTTCAATCATCTTATCATATATCTTGCCTTACCTGACCAAAATACATCTTAAAAATTATTGTCTCCCTGGATCCTAGACCTTATGTAGACTGAGCTCCTATCCCTACCTTCAGGTTTATTTGTAAATCTCTCAAATGAGCTTCTAAATCTACAAAGCACTCATACCTTAACATTGTTATCTACATTGTGGATTGTCTTCATGGAGGACAGACAGTGTACAAGGGCCAAATCCCTGGTCATCAACACATGATAAATGGTAGGTCTTCGTGAAGTACTCTGAAGATCTACTGTCATCTATATCATGTCAATATCAACTACTCTTCTGATTCAGCAGATATGGTAGATGATCTCTACCCTTTCGAATTCCTGCATGGCTTCTGTTATCTTAGTCAGTGTTCTATTGCTGTGAAGAGACATCATTACTATTGCAAATCTTATAAAGAAAAACAATTAATAGGTGCTGGCTTATAGTTCAGAGGTTTAGTCCATTATTGTTTAATTGTGGGATGCATGGAAACATGCAGATAGATATGGTCCTGAAGAGGTAGCTGAGAGTTCTACACACATGTTGGCATATAACTGGAAGAGACAGTGACCCACCAAGCCTGGCTTAAGCTTCTGAATCCTCAAAGCCCAGCTCCAGTGACACACTTTCTCTGACAAGGACACATCTACTCCTCTCAAATAGTGACACCCCTAATAACCAAACATTTAAATTGATGAGCCTATGTGGTCAATCCTATTTAAGCCACCATACATCCAAATACCATAGCATCCTTCTGTCCTTTCATAAACCCTTGGCATACACATTATATGAATAAGGGGTGCATAATTACTCACACCCAGGATGAGTTTTATTTATTTTTATTTATTTATATTGTTTCCTTCCCCTAAATATTCACCTCACCCTCCTTAGCCCCGGTACTTCTGGCGGTTAACATAAATAAATGTCCATTCTACTCTTCTATGGATGAAGGTCCATGTGTTCTCCCTATAGATAAGAAACTAACAAATAAACTCAACACAAGGCCTCCATTTTGCCCTGTGTGGTTCTCACCATCACATATTTAACCATCTCATCTGAGTAGGTGCTGAGAAACTCCTACCTTGAGATGACTTCATCGTCATCAATGAAAATAGTAGCAATCACCTGTATCTCTTGTATGCCTTTTCCCTTAATTTAATGTTGAATTGCTGGACTGGCTTTAAGACCTGCCACAGGCTCAACAATACAACACTGAGATGCTCATCAGTTTTGTCATTTCAAATGGTGCTGGCACAACTGGCAGCTATCATGTAGAAGACTGGGAATTGATCCATTCTTATCTCCTTGTACTAAGGTCAAGTCTAAGTGGTTTAAGGACCTCCACATAAAACCAGAGACACTGAAACTTATAGAGGAGAAAGTGGGGAAATGCCTCGATGATATGGGCACTGGGGAAAAATTCCTGAACAAAACAGCANCCCAAGGAAGAAGGAGCTAGAGAAAGTACCCAAGGAGCTGAAGGGGTCTTCAACCCTATAGGTGGAAGAATAACCATGAACTAACTAGTACCCCCTGGGCTCATGTCTCTAGCTGCATATATAGAAGAGGATGGCCTAGTTGGCCATCAGTGGGAAGAGAGGCCCCTAGGTTATGCAGACTTTATATGCCCCAATACAGTGGAACGCAGGGGCCAAGGGGTGGGAGCGGGTGGGTAGGGGAGCAGGGCTGGGAGGGGGGAGGATATAGGGAACTAGCTGGATAACACTTGAAATGTAAATGAAGAAAATATCTAATAAAAGTAGAAAAAAAAAAAAAAGAAATTTCTTAATAATTCCAGTCTAGTCACAGCTGACCTTAAGAGACCTGGAAAGGCCCTTTGTCCTTACTCCCCTCCTCTCACAAGTTCCTTTTCACTTTAGCACTTTTCTAAACCAGCATACATGGTAAACTAAATCATATAGATCAACCGAAGGCTTACCTGATTCCTAGGTTTTATGTTCTTCTAGAGGGTTGAACACTGCCACTGTTGCTCAATGCATGTTTTGTGGTCTCTGCTGAATCAATTTCTTCTCTCTTCTTTAAACACTTTAGTCTGGCTGGGTCTTTCGTTTGGAAATCAAACAATTCTTTCCCATCTCTAGTTTTCTTACCAGGGTATGCCTATATTCTCTTGTTTTCAGTCCTTAGTATACATAAGAACCTCAGCTGAAGGTAACCAAGTGTCCCTAAATTTAAGTTCTCAAGAGGAAATTCATCAGGGAATACTTTCTCTCCGATTGCTTTCGATTATGAAGCCTTTGTCTGAGTGACGAATGAGTCATTATATTGTTCAGCCTTCCTTTTTCTGCTGCACTCAGGCTTATCTCATGTGCTTTCATGTCTTTCATGTCTCATAGTTACACAATCTTGTTGGTGAGCATTCATCTCCTTGATAATTTGGAAGTCTTCCCTGGTACAAACATCGCTGATGCTAAATATTTTCTGATTACAATAGTCTTCTGCATTGTCCCACTGTTCAGGCATCCATCACTGTGCTGTATAATAGTTTTTTTTTTTTTTTTTTTTCCTTTTCACTTTATCTATACTAAAGGTCTGACCAAAGGGGCATTTAAAATCACTTCTGGATTACTCCCTTCCTTATCATTACCTGATTCTTACCAGAGGTTTCAGATTGTGGGGGTCCAAGAAGGGCTTTTTATTACAATTCTAGTCTGGATCCTCTCCACTTGTGGCTGTTAACTATAAAAAATAGTAGTCAACATTTCCATCTCTCCATCTCTTTATACATTTTAAATAGGGGGCTATACTGAAGCCACCAACCTCATCCTCCTTTCCTATTACTACATTAAAACCCCCACATACATAAATTCCCAGACTTTGTTGGTCAATCTCCTTTACCCTGAAGTATGTTGTTTCTCCTAGCATTGACCAGGCTGCCTCTGCAGCTGTTCCTGGGCACCACCATAATGTGTTACTCCTGGGGTTTATAATAGCTACTAAAGACCTTTAGCAATTCTCTCTCCCCCTCACCCAAAACAGGGTGAGCCCATGCATCAAGTAAGCATGCCATTCAATAAAACTTAGAAGACTGTTGTGTTGGGTTTCCCCAGTGACATCTTCCAGGTGGTAGTACCTTAGCTACATATCTCATTAAAGTTTGCATTGTCTATGCCTTGGTCACTATTCCCACAAGCTCTTCAGTGACAGATCATCATGTCAAAATTACCTCTTTAAATATTGTGATATACAAACAAGCTCTTCCCTACACCTGTTTTTTTTCTTTCCACAAATCAGGTATAATATAATTGGTCTTCCAAAACTCATCCTTCTGACTCAGGCCAAGTGTTGCTTAAATTTCTTCCCAGGGGGAAAAGTAAACAAGGTCTACCCCTTCTCCTAGGGTCCTACAAATAAAATGTAGGTGCAATTCCACCAAAGTGCACTATAGAAAAAAAAAAACTTATGTTTGTTGAGCTTCATTATATAACACAGATGGGGGATGTGGGCATACTTCCATAAACTGAACACCTCTACCATATCTACAAGGCCTTACTAAGCAATGGTGAAGGATCCCTCATAGTAACATAGATGAATACCTTGCTCTAGCCCTCCCTGGCCTCTATACATACTATAACCCTTCCCACAGGCAATATTCAAAGTTAACAGTATATGAAGTCGTTGGATACTCTGTGATTGCGAATTGTAAACCATCAAAAAGTGGAGCTGAGCTGATCTTTTGCCAGGTTATAGAATTGAATGGCCCAAGGTGGGAGCAGTTGATTTGCTTGAAGGACAGCTATTCAACAATTATATATATATATATATATATATATATATATATATATATATATATATATATATATATATATATATACACACACACACACACACACACACACACACACACACACACACACACACACTTTTAGGGATGATCATTTTGTATTGGAGATGTATTTAGGAGACTCATACATGAGGAAGAGATTATCACACTATCAGTAGTCATTACTTTGCTGTAGCTCTTCATCTAGTGGTAGGGTTCAATAGATTTACTCCATTGATATTTTCATCTCAAATTGTGGTATCAATGCTCAAGTCTTGTTTAAGTAGCCATTATTCTTTAGGGTTTAGGTTCACTATTCTGACTAAAAGACATAATGTTCAACTAGACTTCCTAATCTTCTGGGAGACACGAGATATGAATGCCATTATGACACCTTTAGGCATATCTTGGTGTGCTGGTAATTGAGATAGCTCATGAAAGTTATTTTTTGGCGAGAAGGTTATCAGGTAAGTTCCAACTCAGTTTCTTTGAGTCCTGATAGAAATTTATCTTTAGCTTCTGGGAGGAATATAGAGGTATATGCAATAATTTATATTGGGAGTCTAGTTATGAATGGAGTACTATACCCATGAACTCTCAACAGTACAGACACATACAGAAGACCTGAATAATGATAACACTGCTGACATGTGAATGCAAGTCCAAAAAAATCTCATAGAGCCCTGCTCTAAGATGAAGAGCTTCAAACAACAGCTCCTATAAGAGGAAGAATAGTTATTCGCCGGGATGAGATCCATTATTGATTATCCAATACCAAGTACTTACTCCTCAAAACATAAACACAATCAACAAACTAAGTGCACTTAGAAGTTACATTTATATATTTATACATTAATATGTATGTGTGTATACAAGTGATAATTAAAGAAAAAGTGATAAAGAAACAGTATTAGTAGATATATGTAAATGTTAATAACATCACTAATTACCAATGAATGTAAAATAAAACTACTATGATACCACATACATGAATGGATATTATCAAAATAAAGATATAAACATTTTTGTGAGAATGTGATAAATAGAAATTCTAGTACAATCATGAAAAACAGTTTCATTAGGCCAGGTCTTTATATATACTATAGTCCCTCTCCACATCAAGTTCAGAGTTGGGAGTTGGTAAGGAACAGTATGCTACTCAGGTGAGGAAAGGTTGTCAATAAGTCTATTTGGGGTGATTTTTTTGAAGGGGGCTCAGTTAAATGCATCAAAATGGCAATTTCTTGGAGAAGAAATCACAATATTGTTGATCTATCTGCATTCCAATATTTGTTACATCATTATTGATAATAAAAAAAAACTATTGAAGCATACAGCATATCTAGCCACAGACAAATAAATGAAAAATATGTGTACTTTTATATCACCTTGCAATTTGGATCATTCTTAGGGATGTATCCTCATTGTGTATTTTCTAGTATTTATATAAAACCTAAGATGATTAAGTGCTGTAATGTGGAACTAGCATCACAGGCATAAACATATTGATACAGACCATGGAGGTAATACAAAGAATAAACTAGATACTGATACAGATGCATTATGTGGATTATATACATAATAATTCTTAAAGAGTGATCAAATAAATACTGTAATTATGAATACTCCTAATATAAGAGAATAGGAAAAGGGGAGACAACATAGCAAATACATAAGGCAATATAGAGATATAAAAGATAATATGAAAGCTAACATTTTTAAAAAATTATAATGTTTTTAGTTTTTTTAAACTGGATTTTAGTTAACTACTGTCACAAAAAAACATAAGTAAGATGATAAATATAATTAAACATTTCAGTGTAGCAAACTTAGTATTTTCTGTATATATCTCACAGAATCATATCGTGAAGATTAAAATATATGGAATGAAATTAAAATTTATAGTACAAATACCCTTGTACTTTGTTCGTAAAAATGAATTATTATTCAACAGATTTCTTTCTAGAGATGATTAGATTTAAAAAGTGTTTTAGATGAAGCTTTATATACTCTCTTCAGAAATCAGCTTCTTAAAATTTGCTTGGCATTCAAATATATTTAGTGCTCATTTCACAGGTCAATTTTAGGGAATGAAATGTACATTTCATAGTCCACTTTATAAAAGTATTTGCACATAAAGTTTTTGTTTGAGGGAAAATAAGAAAGAGAACAGTGACAGACTTCATTTCCATTCTTTGTGCCCAGCTGATAAGCCAAATGTAGTAAAACAGTTTTAATGCTAATAATTCAGGCACTACATAAAAATTTATTGTGCAGAAATTGGTGCTATATTTGAATATTATTTATCTTGACTTATAATACAGAGCTGGTAATAAGTTGCTAATGTGTTTGTCTTTAGAATACCATAGAATTGCAAATTAATAGTTATTCTTTCTTAGATCATATATTAATATTAGCACTTAGAGGGTTGATAGTTATAATAATTCTAACAGGGGAGATAGTGGAAAACAGCAAAATAATCAAATGTTATTAAATAATAACAAGTAATCCTCATTTATTTTTAAAATATATAGGCAGAAACATACCTACTTTGTTATTTACCTCTTAACATTAAAAAGAAAATACTAATCATAAATTCGGTGTTCAAATTACTTTCAATGTTCATCTTGTATTGGCAGTGACTGGAAAACACACACACACACACACACACACACACACACACACACACATTTCCTCTGGACTTCTCCAATTGATTCAATGGTGCTGTACTTGGATCCAACAGAAACGATAATCCATCACTTGAAGCTGAAGCCAGTATGGTCTGGAAACATATTCACACCACATTTTAGTATCCAAATATATTAACATATTGGAGACACAACATAGACTTAGCTAAACATTTATTGCCATATGTTCTAAATATAATTGGTAATGCCAGTAATCTTTCTAATTTTCTTACATTGTATTTATTTAGAAACTTTATTTTAAAATATTATATTTTTATTTCTAATTCTGCATGCATATGTGTATATGTATGGGTATGTGTGTCTTAAGAGTTATTATTACTGTTACAAAACACCATGGCCAAAAGCACATAGGGAAGGATAGTGTTTATTAAGGTTCTACTTTCACATCACTGCTCATCATTAGAGAAAGTCTGTTCAGAAACTCAAACAGGGCAAGAATCTGGAGGCAAAAGGTGATGCTGTAAGGCCCCTGCGAAGGAGACCCCCACTTGAGTCTCGGGAGCTCACACACCCAAGGAATCATGAGAGACTGTCTTGATGCAATGCACACTAGGTGGTTTATTCATGAAGCTCTGGGCCAACACATACCTCACGCAGGAGATAAAGGAGTCGACCACAAGGCTCTAAAGCTAGGGGTTTATATAGTAAATGGGGTAGGGGGTCAGGGAAATTGGTGCGGTTTCACATGATTGGCTAGTTCAAATACCAGCAAGGGCTGGGCGTGGTGGCGCACGCCTTTAATCCCAGCACTTGGGAGGCAGAGGCAGGCAGATTTCTGAGTTCGAGGTCAGCCTGGTCTACAAAGTGAGTTCCAGGACAGCCAGGGCTATACAGAGAAACCCTGTCTTGAAAAAAAAAAAAAAAAAAACCACCAGCAAGAGGCCGCTGGGGGGTTATCTGAGTCAGCCAGGCATCTGGTTGAGGGAGACAAGGGGGCACCAGGCCAGATGGCCCATTACTCTCTTCCTTATCTTTACAACTGGCCAGTTCCTGAAGGCTTGTCCGCCTTTGCCCCTGGCATAGGTCTGTAGGTCTGTAAGCAGATTTGCCTGGGCATGCCTCAGGCCTAAGTCTGCAAACCTTAAATCCTCCTGAGCAACTGATGTTTAAACCATAGGCCTTATATTTTATTTTCTTTCAATGCATAGGTCATGGAAAGGTGCAGCTTACTGGATTGCTTCCCATGGATTACCCAGAGCCCTTTCTTGGAGAACAGAGGACAATCAGCCCAGGGTTGGCACTGTTGTGTTCAGGGTCCAAGCTGAGAAAACTTACATTAGTTGAGGCAGCTTAAAAATTAAAGCTTTATTTCCGAAGCTGAACTGTATCCCTGAAAGAAGAGTACAATATCTTCAAAGGATGGATACACATAGAAAAGGTGGTTGGAGGGCTGCAGTGTTATCCAATTGTATTTTGCCATAACAAGTTAAGTAAGAGATTACCCATGGGAGACTGTGCTGTATCCAGGGCACTTGGCTTCAAGACCTTAAATCTTTCTCCTATATATTATTAGGTCTGGAGCTCAGAGTGATAAGGGAACAATGGAGTGGGTCAGTTGCATGTGGTTAATTAGAACCTAACAGGCAATTGGTTATATATTTTTACAACTTATAGACCTTGGTTTATATAACAACAGTTACTATATACTTTACCTCCTAATTAAAAAAAAAAAAAAAAAAAAAAAAAAAAAAAAAAAAAAAAAAAAAAAAAAAAAAAAAAAAAAAAAAAAAAAAAAAAAAAAAAAAAAAAAAAAAAAAAAAAAAAAAAAAAAAAAAAAAAAAAAAAAAAAAAAAAAAAAAAAAAAAAGAAGAAGAAGAAAGAAAACATTTGGAAAAGTAGGATAGGTGTTTGTTCCTAGACTTGGGAACATGAACTTGTTTGACCATGCCCAGCAAGATAAAGAATTTGTCCTTGAGATGGCTGGGTCGAGGCAAGTGTCTCATTACAGGTTTTCCATGAGATTTCTAGCTTCCCTAGGGCATGGGACCTTGAATTTATTTTCTCCCTGTTTTTCAATAGAGTCTGAAAAAAAATTAGTACTTAGAATAAGTTTCTTTTGCTTGTTCCAAGAACAGCATCCATGATGAATTTGGCCCTCACTCATCAATCACTGATTAGAAAAAGGTCCTATAGGCATAGACACAACCCAATTTCATAGAAGAATTTTCTCAATTGAGGCTCCCTTTTCTCCAATGACTATAGTTTGTGCCCAGTTGACACAAATCCAGCCAGCAAGTCTACAAGTGAGTCAAGATGCCTCTGGAAGGTAGAGGTATCTGACACCCTGGAGCTGAAATAACAGTTGTTCATAAGCCATCTGACATAGATTCCTAACTGACTGGGAACCTAGCTCTGGTCCCTTGTCTTAGTAGTGTGCAAATTTAAAGGCTAAGCCAGAAACTCTCTAACATGAAAGGTGATTATACATGAAAGGTGATTAGTCTTTCTGCAAAGACACATTTCATTCTTATTGTAGTTAAGTTACACTTATTCTGCTTTTTTTTTTTTTCCTGGTCAACAGCAAAATGTTGACTTCTTTGAATTAATCAAATATAGGGAATTATTGAAAAGTTACCTCCTGTGATTATGTAAATTAACCATAGCTGTAGACACAGGTAAATAAACAAGACATTTCATACTTTCATATGATATCATTTTAAAAAATTAAGTTACACGTGTAAAAATGATATAAAAGAGACCTGCATATTTAATTTTTACAAATTAGTGAGTTTGTACATAAGCATATGGCCATTAGAACAACAGAAAAAAAAACATGCTAATAAGTATATATATATATATATATATATATATATATATATATATATATTACCTCATAGTGCCCCTATTTAATCTAAAGGCATTAAGTCATTCAGATTTTATATTTTAGTTGCCATATACAATTGAAAATATATACCTGTGTAATGCCCACCCCTCATATCCTCTTCTACCGTGTCCTCTGTTGACTACTATTATATTAGCTGGTTCTTTGATTTTGACCATTTGCAGAAGTGCATAAAAATATGGATATGAAATAGTTGTCCTTCTGTGACTGGTATATTTTACTTAGCATACTTTCTCAATGTTCATTTTTACTGCTACCTTATTGCTGAATATGACAGGAGTTCCTTTCATTTTTATAAAATTGATTATTTTGTTGCTTAAACATACCACTTTTTTGTCCTTTAAATGATAATATATTTTATTTCCTTATTTTTCCTTGAGATTCTGTCTACACATAAATTTCCAATGTTTTCTTTCTAGCTCTATAAAAATGATGTTTTGATTTTGAAATATTAGTATTGACTTCATAGAACTATCAGGTCTATGACTATAGAACTTCTTGTTATTTTTATCTTTGGTTCCTTCCATCAATCTATAGTTTATAGATATGCATATAAATATTTAATTTCTTAGGGAAAGGTTGCTTCTAATTATTGTGTTATTCTTAATGCTGTTATAAATAGTATCATTTTTCTTATACAGCTATGAACAAATGCATTGTTGGTGCATACGATTTCAATGATTTTTTAAATGTTGACTTTGTATATTGCAATTTTGCTGAATTTATTTATTATTTCTACCAAATTTATTTTATATTTACACTGTACCATATATAAAAAAAAATCATACCACCTGAAAGCAGAGATAATTTTGCTTTTTAAATTTATATATAAATGGACATCCAAATCACAAGCTAGAAGCTAAATATAATCATGAATACACACACACACACACACACACACACACACACACACACACACAGAAAGAGAGAGAGAGAGAGAGAGAGAAGAAATAATGTGGAGAGATCTTCTACACTATTGGAATGTGAAATCATCCAGTAATTGTGTAAAAAAAAGAGATTTCTTAAATATTAATAGATATTTCACTTTTGCCAATTAATTAATTAATTAATTAAAAATAATTCCAATCTGTGCTGAAAAGATATCTTGATTACTCTGCTGATTGCACCATTTTTAAACAATATGAATGATACAGTTAATAAGGGGATAAAATATATCAACAGATGAAAAAGAAACTGAGGGCTGTACATGTTGTGAATATAATCCTGCTTTAACAAGAAAAAATTTTTTTGCAGTTTGTAATATGGATGAGTTTGTAGGACACTGAATGAAAGGAAATAAGCCAGAAACAAAGAGAAGCTAAATGTTTCTTTTGAAAAATACAAGATTTAAAACAAGTTTGAAATACCTTGAGAGTTCATATAATGTTAAAAGTAGAAATGTTTATACTTGATATCATATGGCAACTCATATTCAAAATTCATGTACATTAAAATATTGTTTAAAATAACTTTAGATCATATGTATAAGGTATTATATGTGATGTTATATAAGTATCATATTTAAATTTAGATTTAATCATTAGAGTATTGCATTATGTATTTTCAAATATTCCAAAATCTGAACAGTCACTAATTGAAGACACTTCTGTTCAAAAAATACTTTGGAAATAACATTCAACCTGTGCTCTATGACTTAACTTATATATTCAATCTTTTATGAAGGTCAAGTTCATTAAAAAGAGAATAGAATTATGATAATAAGAGATTTGATTTAAGTAGAATAGAGAGATGTTGATCACAGATAAAATCTTATAGGACTGAAGATATGGCTCAGCACTTAAAGGCATTTACTTCTCTTCCAGAGAATCCTGGTTCAATTCCCAAAATCCATATAGTTGGTGGATCACTGTTGCCTGTGAGTCCAGTTCCAGGGGAGCTGCTGCCTTCTTCCACATTCACAGGCATCGGGCACAAACATGGCACAGAAACACATGTTCAGGCAAAATATCTATATGCATAAAATATTAAATAATTTTAATATGAAAGTCCAAATCATTTGGGTTCAGACTTCATCTTAGAGAACCTGACTTAAGGTTGAACCCAGTGTAGGGGGATCTCAATCCTGGTTTGACATCCTTTGAGCAGACAGTCCTGGGTCCCTATAAGTCTGTTGTCTCTGTTGTAGGTTTCCCTAGCATAGAATCTCCAATGAAAAAGTCATCCTGGCCAAAGAATAGTCTGCCCTGGTTTTGCCTGACTTGTTGATGGCATTCATCTTGAAATAAGTCTTCCCATTCCAAAAACATAGGGCCAGGGAGGGAAGAAAGACAAATATCTCTGCAATTTTGGGGGGTATTTAAGTTGACAATATGGCTCTGTAGGAAATATTTTGTCCAGAGTACATGGATGCTAACTTCCTTTACTGCCTGCCTAAGTTCTTTTAAGTCTGAGGCTTGCTGTGGATACCACCAGTTAAGTGGTCAATTTAGACTGTGGTTAATATTAACTGGGTATGCCTGAGTGGATTGATTTTCTAGTTCTGTCTCAGACTCCTGCATAGCATGGGAGGTGGGTTTAGTTTTTGCAAGAGAGCTTCAAAAATTACAAAGTTGTTGGGGCTAAGGGCTATGGAGTTAGGTGGGACTTTGTCTATGAGTTTTGAAGGTATTTTGCTTTTATGACTTGGAGAAGGGGGGGCAGAGATACCTCTTTCTGGTTGGACTGGGGGAGGTAAAGTGAGGGAAAGGCATGCGGTAGCTCCTTTGTATTTGTAATGGAGCCATGCCCTTGAGTGGGAAAGGGAGGGCCAGGAGGAGCAGACAGTTTATTTAGTGTTTCCTCCCAGACATAAGGAGGCAGGGGTAGGTAGATGGACTTTATTTCTCTTATTAGTTGGGTAAGGGCTGTGAGATCTGAAATAGAGTGGTTTTTAGGAACTTTGATCTTTGTTTGGGTTCATCTGATTGAGAGGGTTCAGGAGCTGTGCTGCTATCAGTCTTTCCTATTTTAGGTGGCCTTATGCATTACCAATACCAGCTAAGATCAGAAAAAACAAATCACATTAGGGTATTTTTCCTTCTCAAGTGTCTGTTTTTTATGAGAGAACTTATTGGGATCCATGAGTCCTGTCTATAAATATTATTATCTGAAGGACTGCCTCCCAAAACAAGGAGGCTTGTTTTGTGGCTATTTTTATTTTGTGGTGTTTTAGTAGGGCAAGTATGTCCCTGGCCTGGCGTGATTTTCTATGTGGCAGTGATTTAATCATGACAGAAAAGAGGAGAAGCACTTGCCAAATAGGGACGTTCCCTTGGCCTATTTGGCTTCATGAGATTCCACAGAGTTCCAAACTGTTAAGAACTGGTAGCCACCCTGTGGCTTTTAAGTGGCTGCTGCATTACAATGTATTATTTTTGTCTTAAGGAGAATTTAGATAGAGAGTGTTTGCCAATGCAGGATGCAGGCTGTCAGGATTTAGACAGAGGCCAGAGGGATCTTCAGCCAACACCAGAGAGTACCTCTTATCAGGAGGCTTCAGGTGCCCCTTTAATTTGTCCAAATCCTCACAATGGCACTGACTGTAAGCACAGTAGGAAAAGACTGATTGATTGTTTCCAGAGTTGGGGCGGTCACCTTCCCTCAATATCTGTTCAATGCAGTCATGTCTGTTCAAGCCCCACTTTGGGAACCAGTCATGGTGAAATAAAAGGGGTGGGAGAGATGACCTGCATCCTGCCAGAGCTTGGAGAGAAGGATTGGGAAGATGTGGGGGACTGTGGCCTATTCTCTACACTGCCACCAGGTAGGCCTCTGCCTGTAGAAAGCCATGAAATCCCAATCTACAGAGGTAGAAAGGGAGTAGTCCCCGGTCTCTGCGCCTCACAGAGTCCAGGGATGACAGGCTTTAACTCTTGGACATTGCAGGACATTGCTGAACACTAAAGAAGAGCTGAGAATGAAGTGCGGGTTAGCCCTGGGGCCTTAGGGAGAAGGAGCAACGGGGAAGGCATTAGTGCCGCAGACCCTATAGATCCTCTGTCTGCATGGAATGGGTTCTCTGGAGCAAGTGGGTGAAGGAGTTCAGCGAGGGTGGGTGACAGAGACCACACGAGAAGGTGTGTAGAAACTGAATGTAATTTGTCAAATTGGGCATCAGGCTTTTTATACAGAAGACAATAGGGAAGTTAGGTGACACATCGGCAAAGTACAATGAGATCACTGGATGCTTAATGACTCTTACACAAAACAGAGG
Organism: Mus minutoides; assembly: GCA_902729485.2. Lineage (NCBI taxonomy): Eukaryota > Metazoa > Chordata > Mammalia > Rodentia > Muridae > Mus > Mus minutoides. The sequence continues at coordinate 198,228 of LR753351.1, read as the reverse complement.
AAATATAAACACAAAGACTGGCAGGAACTGGGCAATAAAACACCTGAGACAAAGTCAGCTCTATCTAAGGTCAGCTATATTCTTACTTCCAGGTGTGAGGTCTTTACACTCCCAGGGCAAAGGCTTTCATGCCCAAGTCATGGTTCTAATTAGGGAGTTCTGCTCTAGCTAACCTTCTAATGAATAACACAATACTCTAAAACCACAGCCCAATCTACTTCCTAAACCATTGTAAATTCCTGTATATGGGAGTGACTTGGCTTTTATTCTAAGTGATAGTGGGGGGGGGGGACTTTCTACTAATAAGTAATGTAGTCTGCCATACCTGGTTGTAGTGAAGATTCCTGTCTCAGTGGGAAATTCTAACTCTTTCAAGGTAAACCCATCTATTCCTTAAAGCTATTGTCCTTAGTAAACAGTCTGCAGAACAGCCCTGAGCTACTCTGGCTGTGTTCTTTGTAATGCCTAATTAGTTTCCTGGTCTCTAGATTCCTACTGAATTCAAGGATATTCTAGGACATTGCAACAATGGCAGGAGGCTTAGCTAGTTAGAATTCAATCTTTAATGGCACTATAATAAAATAAAACTAAAGGAGAGCATGTGGATCCATACACCAGACTAATGTGGGCATATACAGGCTGTGAGAATGTCTTCCCAAGAGAATGAGTTTCTTTTGAAACTCTGTGTCTCATGAGTGCTTCCAAGTTTTTCACCTTGCCAAGCCACTTCATTGGGATGTGCATAACACATTGGATGGTTTCTGGGCAGGCAAGAGAGTCTGACTAGCTCAGGCTGCTAGCTCAGAGGGAGACTTGGGTTGGCTGTTGGCCATGGTAAATGCAGGAAGGACCCCTGGGGGAGGTTAGAGCTACAGCTCTTTAGGGGAAGGCCTATTCCATTGTTCTAGCACAGCGGGTCTTGATGAGCAGAGACAGTCCATGGTTTTAAGGTGTTTATTTATCATAGAAAGGAAGAGAGAGGGAGAAGATTAGAGAAGTAGAGGGCCACCATCGCCTGATGGAGAGTGGCAAGAAGAGGAGTAGGGGGGAAGAAGGAGGACTAAATATGAGAGTAAGAGCAAGAGAGAGAGAGAGAGAGAGAGAGAGAGAGAGAGAGAGAAGCGAAGAGAAGAGAAGAGAAGAGAAGAGAAGAGAAGAGAAGAGAAGAGAAGAGAAGAGAAGAGAAGAGAAGAGAAGAGAGAAAGGAGGGGCCAATCAGCCCCTTTTATAGTGGCCTGGGATACCTTGTTGTTATCAGGTAACTGTGGGGAGGAGCATGCCTGGCTATTGACAGATAACTATGGGGGTGGAGTCTGGACAGCCTATGTGACTGATGACCACAGAATTATGGAGCTTGGTACTTGTGTCAGGAGCCTATATCTGAGAGGATGGCAAATGGGCCTTCTGTCCCTTGCAGATTAATCTGTTGGGTCTCTGGGGTTTGAACCTAGCTTGACCAGAAAGCAGGCTGATTTTCACAGTCCCACAGAATACTACTCAGCTATTAAGAACAAATACATCATGAGGTTTGCAGGCAAATGCATGGAAATAGAAGTGAAATAATTCAAACCCAAAAGGAATTGGTCTGTATGTGTTATGTACTCACTAATAAGTGGTTATTAGCTAAAAAAGTACACAATGCCCAGGATGCAATCCGCATAACTCAAGAAGGTTAACAAGCAGAAGGGCACAAGTGAGGATATTTCAATCTCACTTAGGAGGGAGAAGAAGGAAATCATGGGAGGTGGGGGACAGAGTGAGACAGATACATGGGTGTAAGAGGGATGGGAAAAGGGGAACAGAATCAGATATTGGAGTGGAGGGGCAGGAGTGAAGCCCCAAGGGCCAGCAGAAAGAATGGATAGAGACAACTTCAGAATGTACCTGAGACTTGGGTGGTGAGAGACTCTCAGGACTCAAATGGTGGGACCTTAGATGAAAATGCCCAATAGTGGGGTGAGGGAATTTGTAGAGTCTACTTCCAGTAGAAAGACAGGGCATCAAGTGGAGGGATGGGGTTGCCATACCACAGTACAAAACTCTGACTCTGAATTATTTCTGTCTAAAAGAACTGCATAAACAAGAATGGAGAAGAGACTGAGGAAAAGGAGGTCCAGTGATAGGACCAAATTGGGATCCATATCGTGGGGAGGCTCTAAGGTCTCACACCATTACTGATGCTTTGGTGTGCTTACAGACAGGTGCCTAGCATGGCTGCCTCTGAGAGGCCCAACAAGCAGCTGAAAGACTCAGATGCAGATATTTATACCCAACCAATGTACAGAAGCTGGGGAAACCAGTAGTTGAATTAGGGAAAAGTTCAAAGAAGCAGAGGAGTAAGGTGACCCCATAGGAAGACAAGCTATTTCAAGAAACCTGGATCCCCAAGATCTCTCAGACATTCTGCCACCAATTAGACAGCATACACTAGCTGATTCAGCAGAAGATAACCTGGTCTGGCCTCAGTGAGAGAAGACAGACCTAACTCTCAAGGGCCTTGAGGCCTAGGGAGTGGGGAGGTCTGGTGCAGTGGGAGTAGGGGGGAGGCTTCTTCTTGGAGACTGGGGATGAGGAAGAGTAGGAGGGCTGAGTGGGAGCCAGATAAAGACTGGACTGTAATTTTAAAATTTTAAAATTAAAAATAAGAAAAAAGGAGACTGGTTCAGATTTTCTCCTGTGTCCCACACAACATAAATTCTAACAAATTATAACCCTGTAAATAAGCTCTAGATATATATATATGTTATCCAAAAGAATCCATGTTCCTCTGTTGGATCCACTGTGTTTCACTGGATAAGGTGAAATAGAAGTGACTAGATAACATTCTATAATGACCATAGAGTTCTTCATGTTTCTTTTAGCTGAGCAGGCAAATGGTATGACCCATATCTAGCTGAGAACAATGATGATAACCAAGGATATAAAGGTTAAAGTCTTCAATGTCTTGTTTCCTTCTCTATCTCTTGTGCTTTCTTAGTGTTATACCTAATACTGGAGTATTAGTATTCCCGCCAAAGCAAGCATGTGGAGGCATGTTATTTAAGTACAATTATTCTCATGCACTACTTACTAGAAAAGTATGAAGTACTATCCTTTCTTGAGTGTTTATTATATACTAGGCACCATTATGATAATTTTATATGAAAAATGTTATTTAATTTTATTAGTAACATATTAAACAGAAATTATTGAATATATATGATGATGAAACTGAAAATAATACAGTAAATGACATTATGAATTCTGTATCCAGAACAATTGCTCTAATTAATACAGTATCCTCCTGCCATTTTACAGAGGTATTTATGGGGGTAATGAAGACTATTTGAAAAATAATACATTTCATATGAGGCAAGATAAGATTAAATTTAATTTTAATATATACTGACAGGCAAATAATAAGCTTTAAAAATTATAATGCCCAAAATAGAGACAAGGATAATTAAATTATAGTTTATCCATGCAGCTGCATACTCTGGAAGAATTAACAAGTATAGCATGTTTTTGTTTAATTAATTAAGATGTGTTAATACATTCTTTTCTTTTTTAATACATGTTTCTAAGAAAATCAGACACTATATCTATGTGTATAATATTGCTTTACCATGTATATAGACATATGAATATAGAAATAAAATATTTTGCCAGGATGTGGGTGACACACAACTTTAATCTTGGAAAGTAGAAGCTGACATATATTTATAAATTTTAGGCAAGCTGGTTCTTCAGAGCTATTTCCAAGACACCCAGGGTTACAAAGAGAATCCATGTTTGAAAAACCAAAAGAAAAGAAAGAAGGAAGGAAGGAAGGAAGGAAGGAAGGAAGGAAGGAAGGAAGGAAGGAGGGAGGGAGGGAGGGAGGGAGGGAGGGAGGGAGGGAGGGAGGGAGAAAGGGAAGGAAGAAAAAGGAAAGAGAGAAAGAAATTACAGTATTATTCAATAATAACAAAAGTGCTTGTATGATAATAGTGGTATTATAAAAATGAACATAGTTAAATGTACATTTTTTTTATTCTTTGTAAAATATGCCCTTCTTTAAAAATGTAGGAAATTGAGACTCTCCCTTCCGGTCTGGTCCAGTGCACCCGGCAACAGCCCAGGGCTCGGGCTCAGGCTTTGCACACTCTCCCCGAGGCCCCTTCGGAACTCCCCAGGCTATCTTGGGACCACAGGTGAGCAGCCGAACTCAGCATCTGTTCTTGCCCAATCCTGTCGACCTGAGAAACCAGCTAGGAGAGAGATAAAGGCCCAGAACAGGACAGACTCACCCTTCTGGTCTGTACCAATGCCAGGTTTCCTTGGGCAGAGATGGTAAGAGGTAAGTGTAAGAACAGAAGCAATAGAATCCAACAGTACTTAGCATCACCAGATCCAAACTATCCCACCACATCAAGTCCTAGATACAACAGCACACCAGAAAAACAGGACATGGATGTAAAGTCAGTCATCATGATGATGATGATGGAGGACTATAAGAAGGAAATGTAGGAAAACACATTTAAACAACTAGAAGCATTTAAAGAGGAAAAACTTAGAGAGTTACAGGAAAACAATACCAAACAGGTAATGGAATTGAACAAAGCCATCCAGGACCTAAAAATGGAAGTAGAAACAATTAAGAAAAACCAAAAGGAGATAAAAACCATAGGAAAAAAATCAGGAACCATAGATATGAGCATCAGCAACAGAATACAAGTGATAGAAGAGAGAATTTCAGGCACAGAAGATTCTATAGGGAGCATAGACAAGACAATCAAAGAAAATGCTAAATGCAAAAAGATCCTAACACAAAATATCCAGGAAATCCAGGACACAATGAGAAGACCAAACTTAAGGATAATAGGAGTAGATGAGAAGGAAGAATATCAAACTAAAGGGCCAGCAAATATCTTCAACAAAATAATAGAAGAAAACTTTCCATACCTAAAGAATGAGATGCCCATAAACATACAAGAAGTCTACAAAACACCAAATAGGCTGGACCAGAAAAGAAATTCCTCCCTACACATAATAATCAGAACAACAAATGCACTAAATAAAGACAGAATATTAAAGGCAGCAAGGGAAAAAGGTCAAGTTACATATAAGGGCAGGCCTATTAGAATTACTCCAGACTTCTCATCAGAGTCTATGAAAGCCAGAAGATCATGGACAGAGATTATACAGACACTAAGAGAACACAAATGCCATCCCAGGCTGCTGTACCCAGCAAAACTCTCATTTACCATAGACAGAGAAACCAAAGTATTCCATGACAAATTCAAATTCACACAATATCTTTCAACAAATCCAGCTCTTCAAAGGATAATAACAGAAAAACACCAATACAAGGACGGAAACTATGCCCTAGAAAAAGCAAGAAAGTAATCCTTCAACAAACCTAAAAGAAGACAGCCAAAAGAACAGAATACCAACTCTAAAAACAAAAATGACAGGAAACAACAATTACTGTTCCTTAATATCTCTTAATATCAATGGACTCAATTCCCCGATAAAAAGACATAGACTATCAGACTGGCTGCACAAACAGGACCCAACCTTTTGCTGCTCACATGAAACACACCTCAGGAAAAAAGACAGACACTACCTCAGAGTGAAAGGTTGGAAAACAATTTTCCAAGCAAATGGTCCGGAGAAAAAAGCTGGGGTAGCCATTCTAATATCGAATAAAATAGACTTTCAACCCAAAATTATCAAAAAAGACAAAGAGGGGCACTTCATACTCATCAAAGGCAAAATCTTCCAAGAGGAACTCTCAATCCTGAATATCTATGCTCCAAATGCAAGGGCAGCCACTTTCATTAAAGAAACTTTAGTAAAGCTCAAAACACACATTGCATCTCACACAATAATAGTGGGAGACTTCAACACCCCACTCTCATCAATGGACAGATCCTGGAAACAGAAACTAAACAGAGACTCAGTCAAACAAACAGAGGCTATGAAACAAATGGACTTAACAGATATCTACAGAATATTTCATCCTAAAACAAAAGGATATAACTTTTTCTCAGCACCTCATGGCACCTTCTCCAAAATTGACCATATGATTGGCCACAAAACAGATCTCAACAGATTCAAAAGTATTGAAATTGTCCCATGCACCCTATCAGATCACCATGGACTAAGGCTGTTCTTCAACAACAACATAAGAAGCAGAACACCATCATTCACTTGGAAACTAAACAACATTCTACTCAATGATACTTTGGTCAAGGAAGGAATAAAGAAAGAAATTAAAGACTTTCTACAGTTTAATGAAAATGAAGACACAACATACCCAGACTTATGGGACACAATGAAAGCATTCCTGAGAGGTAAACTTATAACTCTGAGTTCCTACAAAAAAAAAAAAAAAAAATGGAGAGAGCATACACTAGTAGCATGGCAGCACATCTGCAAGCTCTAGAACAAATGGAAGCAAATTCACCTAAGAGGAGTAGACAGCAGGAAATGATCAAACTCAGGGGTGAAATCAACCATGTGGAAACAAAAAGAACTATCCAAAGAATCAATCAAACCAGGAGCTGGTTCTTTGAAAAAGTCAACAAGATAGACAAACCCTTGGCCAGACTCACTAGAGGGCACAGGGATAGAATCCGTATTAACAAAATCAGAAATGAAAAGGGAGACATAACAACACCCTGAGGAAATTGAAAACAACATCAGATCCTTCTACAAAAAGTTATATCCTAAAAAATTGGAAAATCTAGAGTAAATGGATAACTTTCTAGACAGATACCTAGTTCTAAAGTTAAACCAGGATCATATTAATGACCTAAACAGCCCTATATCTCCTAAAGAAATAGAAGCAGTCATTAATAGTCTCCCAACCATAAAAAAGCCCAGGACCAGATGGGTTTAGTGCAGAGTTCTATCATACCTTCAAAGAAGACCTAGTTCCAGTTCTTCTCAAACTATTCAACAAAATAGAATCTGAAGGTACATTACCCAATTCATTTTATGACGCCACGATTACTCTGATACCTAAGCCCCGTAAAGACACAACAAAGATAGAGAACTTCAGACCAATTTCCCTCATGAATATCGATGCAAAAATACTCAACAAAATTCTCACCAACGGAATCCAAGAACACATCAAAAATGATCATTCATCATGACCAAGTAGGCTTCATCCCAGGAATGCAGGGATGGTTTAATATACAGAAATCCATCAACGTAATACACTATATAAACAAACTCAAAGATAAAAACCACATGATCATCTCCTTAGATGCTGAGAAAGCATTTGACAAAATCCAACACCCATTCATGATAAAGGTCTTCGAAAGATCAGGAATTCAAGGCCCTTACCTAAACATGATAAAAGCAATCTACAGCAAACCAGTGGCCAACATCAAACTAAAAGGAGAGAAACTAGAAGCAATCCCACTAAAATCAGGGACCAGACAAGGCTGCCCACTTTCTCCCTACCAATTCAATATAGTACTTGAAGTCCTAGCCAGAACGATTTGACAACAAAAGGAGGTCAAGGGAATACAAATTGGAAAGGAAGAACTCAAATTATTACTATTTGCAGATGATATGATAGTATATATAAGTGACCCCCAAAACTCCACAGGAGAACTCCTAAACCTGATGAAAAGCTTCAGTGCAGTTGCTGGATATAGAATTAACTCAAACAAATTGATGGCCTTTCTCTATACAAAGGATGAACTGGCTGAGAAAGAGATCAGGGAAACATCACCCTTCACAATAGTCACTAACAATATAAAATATCTTGGTGTGACTCTTACGAAGGAAGTGAAAAATTTGTATGAAAAGAACTTCAAGTCTCTGAAGAAAGAAATTTAGGAAGATCTCAGAAGATGGAAGGATCTCCCATGCTCATGGATTGGCAGAATCCATATAGTAAAAATGGCTATTGTGTCAAAAGCTATCTCCAGATTCAATGCAATCCCCATCAAAATTCCAACTCAATTCTTCAAGGATCTAGAAAAGACAATTAGCAAGTTCATCTGGAATAACAACAAACCTAGATTAGCAAAAACTCTTCTCAACAATAAAAGAACCTCTGGTGGAATCACCATGCCTGACCTCAAGCTGTACTACAGAACAATTGTTATAAAAACTGCATGGTACTGGTACAGCAACAGACAGGTAGATCAATGGAATAGGATCGAAGACTCAGAAGTGAATCCACACACCTATGGTCACCTCATCTTTGACAAGGGAGCTAAAACTATCCAGTGGAAAAAAAGACAGCACTTTCAACAAATGGTGCTGGTACAACTGGCGGTTATCATGTAGAAGACTGGAAATTGATCCATTCTTATCTCCTTGTCCTAAAGTCAAGTCTAAGTGTTTGAAGGATCTCCACATAAAACCAGAGACACTGAAACTTATAGAGGAGAAAGTGGGGAAAAGCCTCGAAGATATGGGCAATGGGGAAAAATTCCTGAATAGAACAGCAATGGCTTGTGCTGTAAGATCAAGAATTGACAAATGGGACCTCATAAAGTTGCAAAGCTTCTGTAAGGCAAAAGATACTGTCAACAAGACAAAAGAGCCACCAACAGATTGGGGAAGGATCTTTACCAATCCTAAATCTGATAGGGGACTGTTATCCAATATATATAAATAACTCAAGAAGGTGGACACCAGAAAATCAAATATCCTCATTAAAAAGACAGGCACAGAGTTAAACAAAGAATTCTCAACTGAGGAATACTGAATGGCTGAGAAGCACCTGAAAAAATGTTCAACATCCTTAATCATCAGGGAAATGCAAATCAAAAAAACCCTGAGATTCCACCTCACACCAGTAAGAATGGCTAAGATCAAAAAATCAGGTGACAGCAGATGCTGGCATGGATGTGGAGAAAGGGGAACACTCCTCCACTGTTGGTGGGACTGCAAGCTTGTTCAACCACTCTGGAAATCAGTCTGGCAGTTCCTCAGAAAATTGGACATAGTACTACTGGAAGATCCTACAATACCTCTACTGGGCATATATTCAGAAGAGGTTCCATATGGTAATAAGGACACATGTTCCACTATGTTCATAGCAGCCTTATTCATAATAGCCAGAAGCTGGAAAGAACCCAGATGTCCCTCAACAGAGGAATGGATAAAAAAAAAAAATTTCTATATTTACACAATGGAGTACTACTCAGCTATTAGAAACAATGAATATATGAAATTCCTAGGCAAATGGATGGATCTGGAGGGTGTCATCCTGAGTGAGGTAACCTAATCACAAAAGAACTCACATAACATGTACTCACTGATATGTGGATACTAGCCCAGAAGCCTAGACTACCCAAGATACAATTTACTAAACACATGAAACTCAAGAAGAATGAAGTTCAAAATGTGGTCTCTTCGCCCCTTCCTAGAATTAAGAACAAAGCACACATTGAAGGAGTTACAGAGATCATGTGTGAAGCTGAATCAAAAGGATGGACCAACCAGTGACTGCAGCTCCCAGGGATCCTTCCCATAATCAGCCACCAAAAATAAACACTATTTCATATGTCAGCAAGATAATGCTGAAAGGGCCCTGATATAGCTGTCTCGTGGGAGGCTATACCAGTGCCTGGCAAAAAGGGAAGTGGATGCTCACAGTCAGCTATTAGTTGGAACACAGGACTCCCAAGGAAGGAGCTAGAGAAAGTACCCAAGGAGCTGAAGGGGTCTTCAACCCCATAGGTGGAAGAATAACATGAACTAACTAGTTCTCCCTGTGCTCATGTCTCTCGCTGCATATATGGAAGAAGATGGCCTAGTTGGCCATCATTGGGAGGAGAGGCCCCTTGGTCATGCAGACTTTATATGCCCCAGTACAGGGGAATGCCAGTCCCATTATGTGGGAGCGGGTGGGTAGGGGAGCAGGGCGGGGATGGGGGAGGGTATGGGGAAATTTCTGGATAACACTTGAAATGTAAATGAAGAAAATATCTAATAAAGAGAAAAAAATGCAAAAAAATGTAGGAAATTAATTTCCCACAAAGGAAAACAACTAAAATGAGATAATGCCTAAACGTACAAAAGAAAAATTGATAGTACCTTAGTGTTATTTGCAACATCAAGAGCCTATGCATTAATATCTTGCCTACCAGAAGTCAAAATATAAACACTGAAGTACTTGTGAAATCTATGTAAATGAACTCTACTTTTCAGTTTTCATTTAACAAAATCTTCACTGGTAACTGCCTTGTAACTTCAAAATTATGTGATATTTAATACTTACGACTGAATCATAAATTAGTGAACAAATATAAATTACAAGATGATATTTTTCAGTCTCTTACCTAGAAAACTATTTTTACGGACATAGTTAAAATAGAGATGATAGATAAATGTGAACAGTGACAAGAAATTCCAGGTGAATATGGGAAGTCAATTATAAGCTTTCTTCTATATTCTGGTAATTTTTCTTTGAGATGTGGTCTCTTACCCAATTTCCACTAACATTTACAATATTGGTACTCAGCTATGATGGCAATAAAATGTCAAATAATATATTTAGAACATTAAGATTAGTTTTTTTCTTCACAGAGAGCCAAAGCTGAAATGTGAACATTGACACAGGGATTTCTGAATATCCTTTAATAAATGTAAATAGAAGAATAAACCTATATTTTCTAGAATGTGTCCATATCTTTCATATATATATATATATATATATATATATATATATATATATATATATATATATATATATATATATATATATCCCAATTGTATAGTAATAAGGTTTAAGGCTTCACCAGTGATCTTATACAGTATTTTTAATAAGCAATATACTAACTGACAGTATGGGTTTGGTTAAAAAATTACCCATTTTAGGATAAAGAAATTAAATGTCTGGCAAAATGTATTCTCCAAGTGATATTGCCTATGTGTTTTGGTCATAAGTAAATACTATAGCACTGTCCACATATTTTAACACCTTTATAAGGCAAGTCATTCAGTTGACTTGGAGTTATTCATTGTTGGGATTAGCACAAAGAAAATGATACATAAATGTGGGTGGAATATAAAGATTAGAAATTTTTCTGTCTTAGAAATATGACTAATTATCATTAACAAATACTTTTTAAAACAATTTATTTACTATATTATCATATATGTGTTTTTCTTCCTTAAGAAAAATAAACCATTTATGTTAATATAATTAACACTATTATAGTCACATAACCATTAACCACCAAAGATATATTCTCTTGGTCTGAATTCTTCCTGCTGATTATTTACTGCTCTTCTTATGAACACTGTAATGATCGAATATCCTTTGTTGACTATAGATAATTGTATGTATGAAGACTAAAACAAGACCTTTCACACAATCATCGTATAATCATGTTTGTGTTAGTTTGTTTTGGTATTTTTTTTCTGATTCTGTCATTTGTGTGATTATAAATAAAATAACGTGTCTACTTTAGAGCTCATTTTAGAATAAGTGAATCTTTGCTTAGAACATTCCCCCAATTCTTGAGACTGACATAATTAGTGAATATTTAAGTTCAAAATACTAGATAGCTTCTGAGTTAGTATGTATATAACTCTTATTTAATCCTTCAATTATACACACTTTCCCTTTATTTACATATGAATATATTTTTTTATTATTTGTATTAGAAAATAACTTGGGATTTAATTATATCCAAACTCATAATTGCATTTTCCATTTCACTAAGACAGCTTTTGAATGAGTTGGGCTTGTGAAAAGTATTATATCATTGACCAAAAGTTGTTGAGAACATTATGTCAGAATTATTAGGACTTGAGCAAATTCACAAAAAAGATATATTATTGACGATGACTATTAAAATATAAGTGCCAAAGAAATGTCCTAAGTTTTAGACTGGTTATTACTGGGTACCCTAAAGTCTTGTCAGTTTTTATCACAAGACACACACAATATAAGAGGTTAGAAAGGTAATTTTAACAAGTATGGATAATGAATTCATGATGCAGTATTTTCCATGGACCATCAATGAACTGGACAAAAACATGAAACTGTCTATTAATTTTTATTATGCAAATAGTTCACTATATCTCTAACTCTGTTTCTTATTTTAGTGCCAACTACTTACCTGAAGGAAAATGCATACCAGGCATTATATTCACTGTTCAGAGAGTTTAAAACTCCAGAGGGCCCTGTTAAATTCTACTTTATGTTGGCATAAGTATATGCAATTGTGTCAGTGATTTACATTTATGGAGAACTGAAGTACTCATTACTTTTTCATCTTTCTTTTTTTTTCTTCTTCTTCTGCCCTTGAATGAATAAAGCAGCTTAAGCTGCTTAGTATTGGAAATAAAATAAAATATGACTTTGTCATTTATTTTCATATTTTATATTAAAGACTGAAATTTAAGCTAAAATTGTGGTATGTAATATGCATCTTATTGCCTAATAGAGATACTGTTTTTAATGGCTGGAATGTGGCTTAAAGAAAATATAACTTCTATACATTTTTAAATATTTTAAAACATGGAGTATGGAAATTTTAAATATTATACAAAGGAAAGGGAAGCCATCAGGAGCTATAAATGAAATGAAGAAGAAAAAGATTCAAGAGATTATTAGATTTTTATTACACTGGGCTAATTAGCAAAGTTAGAGTTCTGGGATGAATTTTTGCAATTATATGGACCTTTTTTTTTTTTCTAATTGGCAAGACTGTCGTTAATGCACAGTGACAAGGAAAATGATAGAAATTTTTACATTTGTGTAGAAAGAGCACATTTTGAAAAGTAGATCTTGCAACCATTATTCAAAGAAAATCTTTCTAATTGTACCCAATATCTTCTGACAGATTTACATCAGTAACATGGTCCAAACTATTTAGAAGTGAATATTATCACCTGTGGCAAGAAGTTTCTGCTGAATGGCTTAGGGTTTATCCATAGTTGGGGAAAATGTTCATTGCACTTTTTGCTAAACTTGACGAATTAATTCTTCATGTTTCCTTTTTTATATCTGAAACTATTCTATAATGACAGGCAGCAGAATCAGAAATTTGGCTGATTATATCGCCAATATGCACAGGAAGTAGAATGAGCAGGAAAGAGGATGAGGCTAGGAACAATCATAGCATACCCACAGTTACAAACTTCCTCCAGCTAAACTCTGTGATTTAAGTTCCATAACCTTTCCAAATAACACCACCAATTGGAGTACTCATATTCAAATAATTGAGCCTATGAAACACAGTTTTTTTCATTCAAATCATAACTGAAAGACAAAAAAGAGGAAAAAAAATCAAGGGAATGCGCTAGTTCTAACAGAGAATTAGGACTACAATACAAGGGAACTTAAGTGTATAGCTCAGTGGTAGAGTGCTTGCCTAACCTCACAGGGTTCTGGGTTCCAGTCCTACTAATATTCATTCTCTCTCTCTCTCTCTCTCTCTCTCTCTCTCTCTCTCTCTCTCTCTCTCATTTTCTTTCTTTCTCTTCCCCCTTCTTCTCCCCATGGCAATTTCCCTGGTCTCAATCTTTGGGTCCAGTGAATTTGCCCAAGACCAGCTTCCTATTAAACCTGTATTCAATATAATCTAATATTGTTTGATTTACTTCATTTCATTGCTGGCAGAAAAAAAATAACCTATCAATTATGGTTCTATTCTTTCTCCTCCCTCGTGTCCTCTGAGATCCTGCTACCTCTGCACCCACACAATTTCAGTTTTCTTTCAAAAAATATAAAAAAAAATAAAAATGAAAAATAAAACAATCACAAGAAATTAAAAAAATCAGTAAGAGATTCACAGAAAATCAACTCAAAATAAAAAGCTTATAAAAACTATGAAATTCATTTTATATTTTCAAACTCTTCTTTGGCATGAGGTCTGCCCTGAAATGTCTATATAGATAGTCACCTTTCATAGGAGTAAAACCCTTTCCTTTGCCAGAAGTTATCAGTTGCAAAGAACTTCTTGGTTGTATCCCATTCCCCTTTTTATTGCTGCAATTTTATCTGGTTTGAAAGTAAGTGTATGTCTTTATATATACTGTCATGGTCTCTGTGTATTTGCCATTTCTGTTGTGTCTGGAAAATGTTATTTCATTTGAATCATCACCTTTGGTTCTTACTATCTTTGAATATGGATAACCCTGGTTTTACCATTTTCATAGGGATATTTTGAGGAACAAATAATTTCAAGCATTTCAATACTATATTATAAATGAAAGATTAGACTATATTGGCAGCTATATCCAACAAGATGAAATGATAATAAGTGTACAGAGAAAAGGCAATCCTTGAACAGTTAATGGGAATATAAATTTCTATAATCATTATAGAAAACAGAATACTTCACAACGAAAAATTTAAAACTATATATGATCCATTAAATTTTTGTGTATTTCCACAATGTAAATAACGTAAACTCCTTGCAGAGATATCTATACTATTTTATTAATTGTAATATGATCCATAATGACCAAAGTATGGAGGCATCAATGCTCTGTAATAGATGAGCCAATAATAAAATTGTGTAACATTTATACATTTATATAATTTAAAAAGTGGTGAAAAGCCTATCAACTTAACCATGTGCATTAATGTGGAGGACATTAATGTGGAGGATAGAAAATGTTAATGAAATTAGAGAGTAAAACATTTCATGAGCTGACTTATTATATTTTAAAATTCTGTATATACAGAAACAAGTACAATTGATTATCAAGGATTGACTGCAATAGTGAGATCAAAAAAATTCAAATATTCAGTTATTTAGGATAAATGTATAAATACCTAAAATACAATTTGATGACTGCAGTTAATATTGTATAGGTTTGGAAATATAGTTATATAATAGAGGCCTTGCCTTAACAAGAAATTCTGGTTTTGATTTGAGCTCTACAGAAAAAAGTATACTAGAAATTTGCAAAAACAGTAGATTGCAAGGGGGGAAATCACCCATGTGAAGAGGTGTGCATGAGAATTTTCTTTAGCATAGGCATCAGTTAGTGATATATGCATATAAAACATCAAATATACATCAACTGCATAGCATCTTGCTCTAAGTTTAAATCCTTATATTTTAGGGATATTTAAAGGAAGGTAAAACAATAGGATGTTTTAAATGTAGGTAAGATATTCATTCCATCTTGCTAGGAAACTCACTTAACTCAGGAAATAAACATCTCCAAACAGTTTGAGGATGTCTTAGTTAGAGTTTTACTACTGTGAACAGACACCCTGACCAAGGCAACTCCTAGACACCTTTTAGCTGGGGGCTGGCTTACAGGTTCAGAGGTTCACTTGAATACCATGAAGGTGGGAGTATGGAAACATCTAGGGAGGCTTGATGCAGGAGGAAGTGAGAGTTCAACTTCTTCATCTGAAGGCTGCTAGCAGAATAAGAAATTCCAGGCAGCTTGGATGAGGGTATTAAAGCCCATGTCTATAACACACCTATTCCAACAAAGCAACACCTTCTAATAGTGCCATTCCTTGACCCAAGCATATACAAACAATCTCAGAGGTAGTCCATGAAACTAACGAGATACACGAAGCCCTTCTCTAAATATATTAAATGGTAAGTGTTATGACCAGATTGTGAAAACCCAAATGAAAGCACCAGGAACCACAACTAAGATGCAAGCACATGAAAGTCTATATTCAAACTTGAGCTCAGATCACAAACTTTCCTGATGCGACAGGATAGGATAGTAGCCCAAAGGGCTAGGGGAAGGGGACTTATAAAAGAAAAAGAAAAAAAAAAAGAAACAAACAAACAAACAAAAAAACACCAGCTGGGATTTCCAAGACTTGGAATGACATGAGAGGGTAAAAGAGTCAATGGCCTTTAAGCTATTCGGTTTACAGCACCTTGTTAAACCATAAGGAGAGAGCATACATAAAAAAGAAGCATCTTGACATGGGAATGACTTAGGTTTTCTTAGCCCACTTTGTTGTTATCAGCTAGCTGCAGCTTCTGTGTCTATTTTGCAACTGCCAAGACCATTTCATGATTTTTCTCAGACCTCAAGGGTGGGGCCCATCTCTTTCTAAGGGCAAGTTAACTTAGAATGAATTCTTAAAAACAAAATGAAGTTTATTATGTTACTTTAATCTCTACAGTAAGGTTGGTTGAAAGGCATTCTCAGATAAGCTGAGTTACCTAGAAGTGATTCGGACCAGCTGAGCCATCTGGAAGAAATAGAAATTAGCCAAGTTTCCTCAGACATAAACCTAACTATTTGGGAGAGGCTCAGACCAAGTGAACTACTGAAAGGACAAAATAAACTCCATTTGTCCTCAATTAAGGACTCAATTTTTTCTTCATTTAGAAGACCAGGACTGACTTTTTAAAAAGGTCATAAGGCTCTGGCTTCAGGACCATACATCCCCAAAACTGGGTATTAAGACCCAGAACAAGATCATAAAACACTGTCCCCCCCCCCCCCAAAAAAAAAAAAACAACCTGGGGATAAACACAAAAAATGGGAAAATATCTTATCTCAGAATGTATCATCAGTGCTGGGTAGCCATATATCATCACATGATTGAAAGCTCATGACATAGGAATGTAGACCATTGATTACCTGTGAACCCCTAGTACCCACCAATAAAATTTTATATTACCTAATCCTTCTAGAGAGTTTCCCTGATCCCCTATAAGAAGACTTGTGTGACTTTCTCTGGTTTTAATTTCAAGGAATGGTTGATTTCCACATGCTTGCTATTTCTGCAGAATGAACTTTCTTTGCTTTTGCATACTATCTGAGTCTGGGTGTCTCACTTCCTTCCTTTTTATATCCTTATACTTACAGCGGTTGTATTG
The DNA here is from genome assembly GCA_902729485.2 of Mus minutoides. NCBI lineage: Eukaryota > Metazoa > Chordata > Mammalia > Rodentia > Muridae > Mus > Mus minutoides. The sequence goes on along the minus strand of LR753351.1, from coordinate 181,465 downwards.
CACTCCAGATTTCCAGCCTTTGTGAACTATTGCCAATGCTGAGGTGAACTGTTGTGATGCAGTTGTCTGTGAGTCATTTTTGTTCCTACAAGTTAGGAGCACTTTGATTTTTTCTCTTTAACTTCTGTGTTTTGTTACAGGTTTTATATAGGAGCTACTGTGAAGCATAAAGTCCTTAAGACCCAGAGTTTGAGCCCTAGAATTTTCTGCTTTAAAAGAGGGGATAATACGAATGGAAGTTCAGCAAACTGAAACCATGATATTAATTACAGGTTAGCAAAAGAGCCCAGTAGGAAAAGTCACAGGCTATCAGGTCTCAGGACCTGCATTCAATCTCTGGGACTTATACTGTGGTCGAAAAAACCCTACTCCCTCAAGTTGTAACTACATATACATATACATATACATATACATATACATATACATATACATATACATATACATATACATATACACTCTTTGTCACACTAATCTACAAACATATACAGAATAAAATGAATATTAAAATTAAATTTAATACTAACAAAATATCACTATAAAATTCATTAGTAAGCTCACCTACATGGTCAAATTCAGAATATCACTATATATTACAGTGGTATTCTGTTAATTATAGTTAAGCTTTTACAAATTAATATAATTTCAAAAGTACAAAATAACTATAACAACATTGTATCTACAAAATACAAAAAAGTAAATTGCATCAAACATGTTTAATACTTATTCTTCCATCATTTTTATCAGATTAGGAGAGAGTTAAATACTTATTTGGGGGAAAGTAAAACAAAAGAATGAAGAAGGGACAGTTCAGGAAGAAATGATACATGCCTTATAATCTCAATCAAGGGATCCCAGGAACCTTATTTCATTTAAGAAAGTAGAAAGGTCAGAATTGCAAATACATAGGTCATTTGAATTTTCCAATGTCACAATATTTTCTCTTATATTGAAAAAACATGGTAAGAAGGAACTAATTTAATATTCTTTTCAATACTGATATTTTCTACTTCAAGGGATATTGGTATTTTGTGACATTATCTTTAATAAAAATTATATTATAAGACAACTTAATGGGACATGCCCTTAATCCAGTATTAAGGAAGTAAAGACAGGCAGATCTCTATAAATTTAGGGCTGGCTGAATCTACATAGTAGTCCCAGGATAGCCAGAGATACACAATGAAAACCCTGCCCACCCCCCCCCCCCAAAAAAAAGGCAAAATACACATGCAAACACAGACACATGTATGTATGTGTATATATATATATATATATATATATATATATGTGTGTGTGTGTGTGTGTGTGTGTGTGTGTGTGTGTATACATATACATATAATTCCCATAGTTTCTTATCAGGATAAATTTTGTATGAGTAAATAAACAAATATACTTATATTTGATATATAATATATTCATGTTTATATTTTAAAATATGTACATTTATATTTGAATAAATATCTTTTGGGGGGGGGGGTTCGAGACAGGGTTTCTCTGTATAGCCCTGGGTATCCTGGAACTCACTCTGTAGACCAGGCTGCTCTCAAACTCAGAAATCCACCTGCCTCTGCCTCCCAAGTACTGGTATTAAAGGTGTGTGCCACCACCGCCCAGCTTTAATAACTATCTTAATGTATTTTATTATATATAGTATTAGATACATATCATGTGAAATAATTTTAATATATTGCAATATATTCATAAATGCATTATATATTAAAATATATTTTAATATATATTTTATAATAGTAAAATAATTTATATGAATCACATGTAAATTAGCAATATTTGTATATGATTTTAGATTGCCATTCCAGAAAATGATAATTTCTAAGAGTAAAATTTTTTGACAAAATTGTTGCTAGCTTTTCTATGCATTTCCTTCTGATCATTTCACTTCCCTGCCTTTCATGTCTGCAATTACTTTCCACCATGAAGCCTGTAATAACTCTAATGAAGACATGCTTAAGAGAAAAGTCTAATCCAAAAATACACAAATTACATATGCACTATGAAATTTGATGAATATAAAACTGTATATCTCTTACCCGTTTCTAATTTCTGTTCCTGTAAGCATTTATTATGTATTTATCAAATTATAGCTGTTTGTCTTCTTACAATGCTTGCTCTTATGCGAAACTGACAGTACTTTCTTTTAAAACTAAATGTTATACCAAATGCAATTTACATGTGACTGTTTCAATTGGATCTGTTTCTTCTCATAAAACTATTCTCTCAAATATTAAAACCATGATGAATAAGTTAATTTAAATAGTCATGCAAGAATTCTTATTTGTTCTTCATTTAGTTTAATAATCTCTGTATTGGCATATAAAATAAATGCATTATTAGGAATTAATGGAAACAATTTAGTAGCAAATTGAAAGTATACATTAGTTAAGATATTAAATCTAAATCAGAAATTATTCAATTCAAAATATTAAATACCCATTTTAAAATTATGTTTGTATAGGTATAGGGCATGTGCTCATGAGTTCAAGAGGCCAGACGCTTCAGATCCCCTAGAACTGGAGTTAAAGTTGGTTGTAAGCTACCTGATTCATTGCTGGTATTGGAATTTTTGTCCTCTGTAAGAGATACATACTCTCAAACATTAATCCATCTTTTCCCCAAAAAATTAGAAATGAAAATTCATTTAAATTGTTCTTATTTACAGAAATTATCAAAACAATATTACCATAGTTGACTCCTGAAAAATAAATTGATTATATAGCAAATGTATACTATGAAATAAACAAACAAACAAACAAAAGAAATATATTATGTATTTTAATCTTGTTTTCACTGAAATTTACTAAGGCCATGTGCTTTATCTACATCCAATTTAAATACTTTAAAATTTTTTAAAATGAATTTATGAAATTCTTGGGCAAATGGATGTATCTGGAGGATATCATCCTTAGTGAGGTAAGCCAATCACAAAAGAAGTCATTGGATATGTGCTCACTGATAAATGGATATTAGCCCAGAAACTTAGAATACCCAAGATACAATTTGCAAAACACAAGAAAATCAAGAAGGAAGACCAGCACGTGGATACTTCATTCCTCCTTTGAATAGGAAACAAAATACCCATGAAAGGAGTTACAGAGACAATGTTTAGAGCTAAGAAGAAAGGATGGACCATACAGAGACTACCCCACCAGGGGATCCATCCCATAATCAGTCACTAAACTCAGACACTATTGCATAGGACAGAAAGTGTTTACTCAAGGGACCCTGATATAGTTGTCTTGTACAGAAGTGGATGCTCACAGTCATCTATATGATGGAACACAGGGCCCACAATGGAGAAGCTAGAGATAGAACCCCAGGAGCTGAAGGGGTCTGCAACCCTAGAAGAGGAACAACAATATGAACTAACCAGAACCCCCAGAACTCGTGTCTCTAGCTCCATATGTAGAAGAAGATGGCCTAGTCAGTCATCATTGGGAGGAGAGGCCCCTTGGTATGGCAAGCTTTATGTACCCCAATACAGTGGAATGCCAGGGCCAAGAAGTGGGAGTTGGTGGGAAGGGGTTCGGGGGGGGAGGGGAGTGGGGGGAAACTTTTGGGATAGCATTTGAAATGTAAATTAAGAAAATATCTAATAAAAAAACTGGAAAAAAAACAGAACAGAAAAAGAAGTAAACATTATCAGAAAAAAAAAAAAAGAAAAAAAAAAAAAAAAAAAAAATTAAAAAAAAAAAAAAAAAAAAAAAAAAAAAAAAAAAAAAAAAAAAAAAAAAAAAAAAAAAAAAAAAAAAAAAAAAAAAAAAAAAAAAAAAAAATGTGAGTTTTAACCCAGAAACAGAAACAATATTTTGAAATACTGAATTAGAAACAGGAAATTAGTGAAATTTGTGAATTCCAAATTTCAACAGACAATAGAAGATTAGATGAAAGTGAGGAGGAATCCAAAATTTGGAGACTGACAATTTATAGTTATTCACACTTACAATAAGAAACAGTAAAAAGCAGGCAAGAATACTATTGGGACATTGATATACAATGACACCATTTCACAAATAAACATACACATTTTGTGGTCCTCCGAATAAAAAGGTCTTAAGAATCTGATAGAAGGTGAAGAGAGCATAGCAAGTGAGCTGTGGAGGGATTGGCAATTAAATGAATTTCCATATGAGATCTCTTTTAGATATTGTTCAATGTATTCATATAATCATTTCTTATATAAAATGCTATTGTAAAAGTTATGGTAATCTCCTTACCCCGGCTGGTCCTTGCTGCTGAGGCAGACCCCTAGTTGGTCTGCTCCCATAATTATTCCATATCCCCATCCATCCTAGAGGAACTACTGCACTCAAAGCAGTTAGTAAGAAACTCACTCCCCCCCCTCTTCCCCAGTCCCAGAGCTGCTGGTGGGAGCTGGTGGACTTGGGATCAATCACCCACCAAAACCACTGCCCTGCCAAAGACCCTTCTTTCCATCTCTTCCACCCCTTCAGCTTAGTACTTGCTGCTGGGGAAATCTCCTAGTTGGTCTGCTCCCTTGAAGACTCCATATCCCAATACATTTTAGAGGACCCACTGCACTCAGAGCAGATGAGGATTCACTGCTCTCAGAGCACTTGAAGATCAGCTGCACTCAGCACAGTTGGACAACAGCTTGACTGCTCCAATGAAGACTCAACAGTCTGAAGGACTCCCAGGAGATTTAATGTAGCTACAGCAACAGATCACCAGCTTCTCTGCCACTGTGAAGAGCCCACAGGTGGAAGGCTTCACAGGTGGTCTGATAGAGCCAGGGCCATAAGTATACCAGGATACCTGAAGCAATCGAGGGACAAAAGAGGCAGACTTTATACAGTCACTCAGATCAATAAACACCAGGGATATCCAGATGGCAAAAGGCAAGTGCAAGACCATAAGCAACAGAAGCAAAAACACATGGGCATCATTAGAACACACTTATGCCACCACAGCAAGCCCTGAATACAACAACACACCTGAAAATCAGAAATCTGTCCTAAAATCCTATCTCATGAAGGTAATAGAGTCCTTTAAGGAAGTTATCAATAACTCACTGAAAGAAATATATGAAAACACAGGAAAACAGGTGAAGTAATTGAAAAATTGATACAAGTCCTAAAAGTAGAAGTAGAAACAGTAAAGAAAACACAAATTGAGGCAAACCTAGAAATGGAAAACCTAGGAAAGAGGTCAGGAATTACAGATGAGAGTATTACCAACAGAATACAAAAGATAGAAAAGAAAATCTCAGGTGTAGAAGATACAATAGAATAGATTAACAAAATTGAAAACATAAACTCCTAACCCAAAAGATCCAGGAAATTCAGGGCACACTAAAAAAACCAAATCAAAGAACAATCAGAAGGGAGGAGAATGAGGACTCCCAGCTCAAAGGACCTGAAAAGGTCTTCAACAAAAATCATAGAAGAAAACTTTCCCAACCTAAAGAAAGAGATGAACATAAAGGCACAAGAAGCCTGCAGAACACCAAATAAATGAGACCAGAAAAAAAAAAATCTTCTCATCAAATAATTATCAAAATACTAAATGTACAGAGCACAGAAAGAATCTTAAAAGGTGCAACAGAAAAAAGGCTAAGTAACATACAAAGGTCGAACTATCAGAATTATAACAGACTTCTCAACAGAAACTATGAAAGCCAGAAAAGCCTGGTCAGAGGTCATGCACACTCTAAGAGAACACAGCCCCAGTCTACTATACCCAGCAAAATTCTCAATCAACATAGATGGAGAAACCAAAATATTCCAGCACAAAAACAAATTCAAATAGTATCTATCTATCAACCCAGACTTAAAAAGGATCCTGGAAGGAAAACTCCAACACAAGGAAGATACTTGCACCAAAGACAGGACAAGATATTAAGCATCTCACAAACAAGTCAAAAGTAGAGAGCCAGGAGCACACAAAGCCACCTACAAAAACAAACATATCAGGAACCAACAGTGATCTCTCTTTAATATCCCTCAACATTAATGGACTCAACTTAACTTTAAAATGTCATAAGTTAACAGACTGCTTATGCAAACAAGATACAGCATTTGCTGCATACCTGAAACATACCTCAACAACAAAGATGGAAAAAGGTCTTTCAAGCAAATGGTCCTAGGAAACAACCAGGAGTTGCCATCCTAATGTCCAATAAAATAGACTTTCAACAAAAAGTTATCAAGCATGATGAAGAAGGACACTTCATATTCATCAAGGGGAAAATCCACCAGGAGAAAGTCTCAATTCTTAACATCTATGCTCCAAATGCAAGAGCAACAAAATTCATAAAAGAAACTTTACTAAAGCTCAAAACACACATTGAATCCTACACAATAAGAGTGGGAGATTTCTATAGGACACGCTCACCAATGGACAGGTCATTGAACTAGAAACTAGACAGAGACACAGTGAAACTGAGAGAAGTTGTGAACCATATGGATTTAATAGATACCTCCAGAACATTTCACCCTAAAACAAAAGAATACACCTTCTCAGCAACTGATGGTACCTTCTCCAACATCAACCATATAATTGGTCACAAAACAAACCTCAACAGATACAAGATCAAAATCATATCATGCATCCTATGAGATTACCATGGCCTAAGACTGGTCTTCAATAACAGCAAAACCTATGGAAATCACACATACACATGGAAACTGAACAACTCTTTACTCAGTGATAACTTGGACAGGGAAGAAAGAAAGAAAGAAAGAAAGAAAGAAAGAAAGAAAGAAAGAAAGAAAGAAAGAAAGAAAGAAAGAAAGAAAGAAAGAAAGAAAAAGAAAGAAATTAAAACTTCTTGGAATTTAATGAAAATGCTGACACATTCATACCCAAAAGTATGGGACACAGTGAAAGCAGTGCTAAGAGGAAAGTTCACAGCACTAAATGCCCTGGTAAAGAAACTGGAGAGATCTACACTAACAACTTAACAGCACACCTGTGAGCCCTAGAACAAAAAGAAACAAACTCACCCAAGATGAGTAGAAGGCAGGAAATAGTCAAAGTTGGGGCAAACGTGAACCAAATAGAAACAAAGAACAATTCAAAGAATCAACAAAACCAATAGCTGGTTGTTTGAACAAATCAACATGATAGATAAACCCCTAGCCAAACTAATGAAAGGTCCAAAAGGCAGTATCCAAATTAATAAAATCAGAAATGAAAAGGGAGACATAACAACAGAAATGAAAGAAATTCAAAAAGTTATCAGATCCTACTATAAAAGACTATACACAACAAAACTAGAAAACCTAAATGAAATGGATGGATATCTAGACAGATGCCACATACCAAAGTTAAATCAAGAGCATGTAAACTATCTAAACAGGCCCATATCACACAAGGT
>LR753351.1:163767-174011 GCA_902729485.2 Mus minutoides | reverse complement strand
AAAAAAAAAAAAAAAAAAAAAAAAAAAAAAAAAAAAAAAAAAAAAAAAAAAAAAAAAAAAAAAAAAAAAAAAAAAAAAAAAAAAAAAAAAAAAAAAAAAAAAAAAAAAAAAAAAAAAAAAAAAAAAAAAAAAAAAAAAAAAAAAAAAAAAAAAAAAAAAAAAAAAAAAAAGCCCAGGACCAGATGGATTTAGATCAGAATTCTATCAGGCCTTCAAAGGATACCTGATACCAATTTTCCTCAAACTGTTATATAAAATAGAAATAGAAAAGGACCCAATCAAAAAGGAAAATTTCAGAACAATCTGGCTAATGAATATCGATGCAAAAATACTCAATAAAATTCTTGCAAACCAAATCCAAGAACACATCAAAACCATTGTTCATCACAATCAAGTAGACTTCTTCCTAGGGATGTAAGGTTGGTTTAACATACAAAAATCCATTAATGTAATCCACTATAAAGAAACTCAAAGAAAAATGTCATATGATCCTCTATTTAGAGGCCAAAAAAGCATTTGACAAAATACAACACCCCTTCATGTTAAAAGTATTGGAGAGATCAGGAATTCAAGGACCATACCTAACATAATAAAAGCGACTTACTGCAAAACAAGTCAGTATCAAATTAAGAGGAGATATACTTGAAGCAATCCCACTGAAATTGGGGACAAGACAAAGATGCCCACACTTCCCATATCTATTCAATATAGTACTCTATGTATTAGCTAGAACAATAAGAAAACAAAAAGAGACCAAGGGGATACAAATGGGAAAAGAAGAAATAACAGTATCACTATTTACAGATGATATGATCGTATACATAAGTGCTCCCAAGTATTCTATCATAAAACTTCTCCAGCTGATACAAAACTTCAGAACAGGACCAGATATAAAATTAAGTCAAATAAATCAGAAACCTTCCTTTATATAATGGAGAAACAGACTGAGAAAGAAATTAAGTAAACAATCCCTTCTCAATAGTCATAAATAGTATAAAATATCTTGGGGGTAACTCTAAACAAACAAGTAAAAAACTTGTATGACAATAACTTCAAGTCTCTCAAGAAAGAAATCAAAGAAGATCTCAGAAAATGGAAATATCCCATGCTCATGGATTGGCAGAATTAACATAGTAAAAATGGCCATCCTACCAAAGGCAATCTATAGATTCAATGCAGTCCCCATTAGAATCCCAACACAATTCTTCAAAGACATCCAATGAACAATTCTCAAATTCATTTGGAAAGACAGAAAACCCAGAATCCTGCAAACAATTTCTAACAATAAATGAATAGCAGGAGGAATCACTATCTCTGACCTCAAGTTTTACTACAGGTCAATAGTGATAAAAACGGCATAGTATTGGTACAGAGACATACACTTTGATCAGTGGAATAGAATTGAAGACCCAGAAATAGAATCATACACTTATGGTCACTTGATCTTTGACAAAGACATCAAAAATATACAATGGAAAAAAAAGAAAGCATTTTCAATAAATGGTGCTGGTCTAACTGGCTATCTGTATGTAGAAGACTGAAAATAGTACCGTATTTGTCAGCCTGTATAAGCTCAAGTCGAAGTGGATCTAGGATCTCAACATAAAACCAGATACACTGAATCTAATAGATTAGAAAGTGGGAAAGTGCCAGGTGTGGTGGCGCATGACTTTAATTCCAGCACTCGGGAGGCAGAGGCAGGCAGATTTCTGAGTTTGAGGCCAGCCTGGTCTACAGAGTGAGTTCCAGGACAGCCAGGGCTATACAAAGAAACCTTGTCTCGAAAAAAAAAAACAAAAAACAAAAAACAAAAAAACAAAAAAAATGGGGAAAGAGCCTTGAACTCATTGGCACAGGAGGAAATTTCATAAACAGAACTCGAATGGCTCATACGCAAAGAACAATTGATAACTGGGACCTTATGAAACTGGCAAGCTCTGTAAGGCAAAAGACATAATCAAAAAGACAAATTGGCAAAGTACAGATTGAGAAAAAAATCTTCACTAACTCCACAACAGAGAGAGGGTTAATATCAATATATATATATATATATATATATATATATATATATATATATATATATATATATATATATATATATAAAGAACACAAGACATTAATGACCTATAAAACAAACAACTGAATCAAAATCAGGTGGGATGGATGTGTGTGTGTGTGGCATCCATGTTTAGACAGGGTGGGCTGGGGAGGAGGTGGTGTAAGATGTGGAGCAGTAGGAGGGTGGATAGGTGTGGTGGGAAATGTAATATGGAGTGTAAAAAATTTAAAATAAAATAAAAATTTAAAAAGTTATGGAAATCTTTTTGTGTGTTTTTGTTGTTGTTGTTTGTTTGTTTGTTTTTTGAGACAGGGTTTCTCTGTATAGCCCTGGCTGCCCTGGCACTCACTTTGTAGACCAGGGTGGTCTAGAACTCAGAAATCTGCCTGCCTTTGCCTCCCAAGTGCTAGGATTAAAGGTGTGCCACCAAGCCAGGCTAAGTTATGGTAATCTTATCTAGACATATCTCACTGAGTGTGGGAATGGGTGAGGAGGCAGAATTCGAATGTGAGGTTCCTTTAAGAAATCCTCTCTGGTTAGTACACTTAGGAAGTAGTCTTCATCTGTTATTAAGTCGGTCAACTGTGGCAACCCCCAAAGAGGACACTACTGGAGGTTGTAGGGGATCCTTGCTAGCCTCAGTCAATGACTAGCACTCATAGGCAGGCAAATGTGAGCACAACATCTGTTCTGGAAACTCAGTGGTCAGAGAAGCCAGAGCTACACTCAGGGAGCATTCTCAAGGCCCATCTCAGGAGCAAAGAAAGCAGTAACATACTAATGGCCCTTTCCAAAATTACGATTTTTGTATTACTTCATTGGGATATAGCTTTGTACTACTGTGGCTTATATCTGAGGGCTGGTTCACTAACATATCAACAGCACCTTAGGTTGGTCATTAACATACCAAAGCTTGCCCTGGGTGTTAGCTCCTTACAGGGCTGCCCATCTTGCAGGCATTACATTGTTCTAAGTGACACAAAATGTTTTTAAAGATACACAAATAGTTTAATTTATGTTTCTAACAGGAAGTTATTGAAAGGAGTGACAGAATCATCCTGAATATAACCAAACCAATATCTATAGTTAGGGTGTTGAGATAAGTACAGATGGATTGAGATGGATTCACAAACTGCCAATGTGATTAAACTGGCAGAAATCAAAGACAATGACACAATTATAAAAGTAGTGGCAAGCAATGATCACTGTTGGCATCTGAAGCAGCCTATAGACTCCAAATCCAGTGATGAAATATAATACCCCTAGGTGACAAAGAATCATTCATCTGTTGCCATGTCAACCATCATACATTCCCAGATTAGATCTCACCTGCCTGCCCCTTACCTGTGCATTGTAGTGCATGTGATTACATTATGACCCAAGTAAAAGTCAGAGACCCCAACCACTTGCCTCCTCCTCTTCTTCTTCTTCTTCTTCTTCTTCTTCTTCTTCTTCTTCTTCTTCTTCTTCTTCTTCTTCTTCTTCTTCTTCTTCTTCTTTTCCCCCTTCTTCCTCTTCTTTGTCCTGCTTTCCTCCAAAACCCCTCTTCACGTGGAGCTGTGCTGGCCTGGTGTGATTTGTCCAGATACATACAGCTTTCTAACACAACAATCACTATAATAATATCATTATATAGAGTTAAATAGGAATGTTGCAGAGGAATAGTATGATAGATTTAATGGCTGGTAGAAAAAATTGATTAGATTAAATAAGTTGGGATTATTGCTGGCCAAATACAATAAGAGTAAAAAGTTACCTGAGTACTATTACTAGTCATCTGTCTCTTCTTCCTGAATGTGTATGCAATCTGACCTATTGCTATGAGTGCCTACTACCATGAATTACCTGCTGTGATGGACTATACCATGGAACTCTGAGACAAAATAAACATTTTTTTTCTTAATTTGCTTTTATCAGATATCTTACTGCAGTGACACAATAAGTTATATAGAAATCTTATCAAAATTTATATCACAAACACAAAAAGAAATTTGTTACATTAATTATACATATCAGAATAAAAGACATGTTTAAAATCGATCATCTAAGTTGATAGGCTATTTCTCCCATAGTGAAGTGAGCCAATTCAAGCCAAATTAGTATATATTAAAAGCACGTTTATTGGGGAACTGCTACAAGGCAAGTGTACTAGCCTCAAGGACCAAGGCAAGGGAGTCACAATGGCGAGTGGGGGCAGGAAGGGGAAAGAGAAAGAAAGGGGGAGAGAGAGAGAGAGAGAGAGAGAGAGAGAGAGAGAGAGAGAGAGAGAGAGAGAAGAGCTGCATTATATAGGATATAAGAAAGAGCTTCTGGGGAAAGAACAGGGCTGGAAAGTTTGGGATGGGGGCAGGGTATGCCAAGTAGAAACTGAGGGAAGCTGGGAGAACATGGAGGACAGCTCTGCTTTGCATACAAAATATTTACCTCAGTCCCTTGTCCTGGCCTCTAAAACCAAACACAAATTTACATTTTAGGAAAAAGAGAGTAACAAAGTTCTAGTTTTGGCCAATGAATCTAAAAAGAAAAAAGTCAATAGAGAAAAAAAAAAAAAAACCTGAAGGATATCTCTATTAAATAACAAAATCACTAAGGACTTTCAATCTCACAAATAAATCTAGAAGCAAATTTTTTTTTTTAAAAATATCATTATTGTGAAAAACATGTGAAGTAGAAATTTCTGGTTTCTTTGTAGAGTCAGTTATGTCATGTGCTGTTTTGCTGAAGCAGACACAGGTGAAAGGATGTTTTGCTGAAGCAGACACAGGTGAAAGGATGTTTTACTGAAGCAGTTACATGAGAGGACACTTGATTTTGAGAAATAATATAAATATAATCCAACAGAGTGCTTCTGGCATGGGTTCCCCTTGCACAGAGTTGCTGAACTTCACTTGTCATGACTTCATAGAGAGTACATCTCCAAAGAAATTGCCATGCTATTTTCGCTGCTTTCTGCTGCTTCAGTGGGCTGAGGCCAATTCAGTGGAGCCTTGCATCTTCTACTGGATCCAGGCACAACTGCTATTGAATTGTTTGTGGTGTTTGACAATTAGACTGGACTATGATGCTATGAATTCATGTTTGATGTTTTCTACTAACCTGTTGAAATCCTAACAATAAATATTGGAATTGCCCTAAATAACTACTTCTAAACAGGTCCATAACCCCTGTTTTCTATTAAATTTTCTTTTCTCCTACCTCTAGTATGTGGGTAAGAATGGAGATTGAAGCATTTAAGAACCCCAATGAAAGTAGTTTTTTGAAAAATCCAAGTATATGAAGGTATGTTTTATGTCTATATTACAAGTTTTAAAAAGGGATTAGAAGGATTGATTGATTGAGAGTCTAGGGCACTCGTTGCCTAGTCTCCTTAACTGGCAACTTTAAGTCTGTCATGGAGTCAGCTTAGCCTTCTCAGAAGAATAGCCTAACATTTAATAATTAACATAATCTATTCCATTAAGGGTCTATGAAATTGCTTAATTATTTCCACAAATGCAATAAAATGCATTTGACAAAGTCTAACACTCATTCATGACAAAATTTTTCATTACTTTAGGAATAGTGAGAACTTACTGAAATAGAAAAAGACTACCTATGAAATTACTACTCTTTAGGACAGGGGCATAACATACTTAACAGCATTAGAAACAAGGCCATGATTGTTATTATTAGTATTTTGTTTTATTATTTGCTCAGGGCTCCTAGAAAATGTTATAAGACAAGAAGAACCTATAAAATATATATCAAATGAGAGGAGAGAAACTTAATTTCTTTGTATTTGCAATCATAAAACCATGAGGGGTATATTAGTTAGGGTTCTCTAGAGTCACAGAACTTATGGAGTAAAGGAATTTATTGATGACTTACAGTCTGCAGCCCAATTCCCAACAATGGTTCAGTAGTAGCTATGAATGGAAGTACAAGGATCTAGCAGTTACTCAGTCCCACACGGTGAACAGGCGAGGGAGCGAGTGCTAGTCTCCCTTCTTCCAGTGTCCTTATATAGTCTCCAGCAGAAGGTGTAACCCAGATTAAAGGTGTGTGCCATCACACCTTTAATCCCAGATGATCTTGAGCTTGGAGATCTCTCTGTCTTAATCTTCTGGAATCCATAGCCGATATGCTATCAAGATCTCCATACCAAGATCCAGATCAGAGACTTCTATATCCAACCCTCCAGGTTAGGGTCACTGGTGAGCCTTCCAATTCTGGATTGTAGCTCATTCCAAATATAGTCAAGTTGACAACCAGGGATAGCCACTACAAGGGGTAAAGGTTACATTGACTATCACCAAAACTATGAAGTATAACAATTACAAAATCCTGCACATTTTTACTTTTACATTTACATAGGTGGTGAATTTGTATGTTGAACAGAATATACAGCCTCTACCTTGTGCCATGTGCCTGTTGTTTAAAACATTGAGTCCATTACTGTTGAGTCCTGAACAAACATTTACTCATTCTAAATAGGGAAACAATGACAGAATTAAGGATATCCAATATGGGTGACAGATCATGAAAACTGGAAACCTGGAGCCTACTTGCAAGCATCTTGAACAGGTTGGAAGAAGTCTCTTCCAAACAGGTAGGCTGGGCTCTGCCTCTTTCAAGCAGGTGAGCTAGTGTCTTTTTTTTTCCTGAATTCTGAGCTGATCTTGGCTTCTTCTATGCATCCCAAGTCCTCAGGGAATGTCTCTCAATCATCCTTATTATTTGTATATGCTCAAGGAGGAAGGGTCTAGTGTATCTAGTCCATTTCTGAGATTTTTTGAAGGCATAGAGTTGATTATTTACTGAACATACTGGTACTCCCTACAGGATGGGATGCTTCACCTCCTGTAAGAATATCTCTTTATATCCCTTTTAAACATCCTGTGGCATAAATAGCTCTCCTCCAAGGTTTTAAAATTGTAGTGAACTACTAAAAAACACTCCACTCTTTCATTGGGTTCTTTTAATTTTTCCTTGCCCCTTTCTGTGAGGTTTCACTGAGACTTAAAAGGAGTGATGTATATGTATTGGTGGATCCCAGCCTTAATCTCAGCATTTAGGAGACAGGCATGCAGATATCTGAGTTCAGTCTATAGAACAGGTTTCAGGAAAACCAAGCTTAAGTACATAATAAATTCATTGAAAACAGGTAGAAGATGATAATGTGAGAGAGGAGGGGGGGCATGTTTCAGCCACTGAAAGCAGCAGAACTCATCATTTTCATACATTTAGCTCTGGATTTTTAGTTAAAAGAAGAAGGCACAATTGATGTTAGTTAGCTGGAGCTAAGCAGTTTGCAGTGATTAAAAGGAGACCAACATCACTGAAGTGAAATCTTGGAAATGATTTATGAGAGCACTAAGAAGCTATGTTCCAGAGATAGCCAAGGATGTACCTCATGCTGAAGCTGAACTTGGTAATGTGTAAGAATCACCCATGTGGTGGTTTTGAAGGTATGAAGAGATCATGGAGAGCAGCTGAGGCCTGGCACTGTGAGAGGACATGGAAGGCCATTGGTGAAGGTGCAGCCTCAGTTGCAGCTGATGGCCCAGGACTGAAGGGGTCATAAAAATATGTTGAGGCTTGGCACCATGAAGAGAGCCTAAGAGTGGAAAGGAGGTTGTGGGATTGTGGGGCTTGTAAAGGGGTAACCAGAAAGTGGGACATCATTTGAGATGTAACAGAATGGAATGATTAATTGTAAATTAAAAAAAAAAAAGATGAAAGTACTAGCTGAAAATACATGTTGATGAAAAGTTGTTCTTGTTACTGTCAATTCATGATAAGCCTCACATAAAAAAGATTGAAGAGACATTGATGATGGCTTCTTCTGTTACTCGCATAGAAGCTTAGATAGTGTTTTAGAAGGGTATATCCTAGATAAAAGCTTCACCCAGGCAAAAAAGTGAAGTGATAACTGAGAAGTTAAACATTACTAACAGAATGGCCACTAAGGATCTGGAGTAGTGTACGTGGGTATTGGGGGATGGGCATACAGGCTGCCACTAAAGAACAGAAAATTGCAGATCTGAGGTCCCTGACAGAAAGTAGCAGTTACAAATTTGAGGTAGGGCAACACTAAAGCAGCTACTGCTGCCCAGAATCAAAGGAGAGATCCCGAATATCAGTATATATAACAAACTGGATAGATCCTGATGGCCACAGACACACTCAAAAACAAATACCAGACACGGAAAAAAGAAAAAAAGAACTATAAACTCTTTTTTGGAAGAAATAAATATATCTCATCAAGGTGGTGGAAGGGAGCAATAGGAATCCATCAGGGATCTTGTAGGACATTCTATATGCCCATAAGTGCTTTTGTACACTTTGGATGCTCTATCCTCGACTGGTTCACCTCTAGGCATCTGCCCTTGGATGGGTTCCTTTCCATGCCTGTAGCAATTGTGTAATCTTGCATGGGTGGAATATGGGGAGGAGAGGCAATCTTATACTAGTTTTGTAACAGTTACAATCTGGGAGAAGGAAGCAATCCCCACATCATTTCTTAAGAGAGCAGCATTTTATATAGAAGTCATTCCCTATTTTCTTTGGCTAAGCCAAAGTTCCCCTGACTATACTTCAATAGGCCTGTGACAGTGTTCATGAAGGTGAAGGCATATTTATAACATTAATTGATAGGTTTAGGCCCTAGGGAGTCCAATGCCAATCTAGTACAGGAAAGACTGATAATTTATGCTGATCAAAGCATTTAGTTGTTTAGGCAGGACTTAGGAACAGTTCTAACAGGTTTGGAGAGCTTACAAAATATCCAGTGTCAGCCACTTAGCCTTTTTCCAAATAATGTTATCTTACATGTGGTCAGACATTATATCAAGTTGGTGGGTAGTCTTCTAGGGTACATAGATGTGGGGCTAGGATATCCCATGGTTATGTAAGGGCATCTTATCCCTGATATTCAGAAAGAATTAATGGACTATTGGTTGCCACATAGAAAACTACCAGCAGTTCTGATTTCTGTCATACACTGTATCTATCTATCTATCTATCTATCTATCTATCTATCTATCTATCTATCTATCTACATTTGATAGACATACAGTAGCAGACTAAACATTTGTCATCCCTTCTTTTCTCACTCAGCTGTGCAAATTGTGAGGCCTATGAATTTATGTGAGCTCTGAAGATAGATCAGCACAGGCCAAGTCTCATGAGGTATTATTACATCTACTGTTCCTAAATCAGCTTGTTGGATACTATTTCCTTCCCTTTTCCCCAACAACATGATATCTGTATTTATTTGTATTGGTACAACTACCCGTTGCTCATGGGACCTTTACTCATCCATCTGTGTACTGGCATGGGTGATGTCTCTTCCAGTATCTTTTCTGTCTCTACAATTAGTTCAGTTACTAGGAGAGGATCAGTGGCTTTAAAAAACATCTTCCCTAGGACAGTCTGCATGGCAATGATAATGGGGTTTGAAGTCACCTCACCATATTGCAAGAAACATACATTCCAACAGAAAGAGATTTGTTCAGTAACATGACTTCAATTTAGCCCTTAATTGGGAAAAACAGTTTTACAGTTAGTGAGGTGGAGCCATTTATGGATTCCCCTGGATGTAAAGGTTTATGTACAGTTACAAGTTGCTGTTTTAGTGCTATGTACTGAGCTTCTACCCCTCTAAGGACAAACCATATCAGAGTTACTTGCTCAGGCTTAGGCTTCTATTGCCATAGTCAATACCTGTACATTGCTATAACAGGAAACACTGGAGTAACAAGTCACACAACTGTTACAAGTATTTGAACCTATTCAAAAGCCGCTTGAGTGTTTCTATTACAAGTCTATGTGGCACTCAACTTTATTAAATTATACAAAGACCATGCAACCTAGACAAAATGGAATATGTAAATTTGCCAATATCCCAAGACCCATCAAAATGTCTGTACTTAACTATGACAGTTACAAACATAAACTGCTGTTGTATTATTTTCAGTAACAGGAAGCATATGCAGCTTGATTCTCAAGAAAAAAAAATAGAGAGACCATACACTAGTAGCTTGGCAGCACACCTACAAGCTCTAGAACAAATGGAAGCAAATTCACCTAAGAGGAGTAGACTGCAGGAAATAAACTCAGGGGTGAAATCAACCATGCGGAAACAAAAAGAACTATTCAAAGAATCAATCAAACCAGGAGTTGGTTCTTTGAGAAAGTCAACAAG
>LR753351.1:101455-163667 GCA_902729485.2 Mus minutoides | reverse complement strand
AAAAAAAAAAAAAAAAAAAAAAAAAAAAAAAAAAAAAAAAAAAAAAAAAAAAAAAAAAAAAAAAAAAAAAAAAAAAAAAAAAAAAAACAAAAAACAAAAACAAAAAAAAAACAAAAAACAGAAATGAAAAGGGAGACATAACAACAGATCCTGAGGAAATTCAAAACCCCAATTAGATCCTTCTATAAAAGGTTATATTAAAAAAAAAAAGAAAATCTAGATGAAATGGATAACTTTCTAGACAGATACCAAGTTCCAAAGTTAAACCAGGATCAGATTAATGACCTAAACAGCCCTATATCTCCTAAAGAAATAGGAGCAGTCATTAATAGTTTCCCATCCAAAAAAAGCCCAGGACCAGATGGGTTTAGTGGAGAGTTCTATCAGACCTTCAAAGAAGACCTAGTTCCAGTTCTTCTCAAACTATTCAACAAAATAGAATCTGAAGGTACACTACCCAATTCATTCTATGAAGCCACAATTACTCTGATACCTAAACCACATAGAGACACAACAAAGAGAGAGGGAACGTCAGACAAATTTCCCTTAAGAATATCAATGCAAAAATACTCAACAAAATTCTCGCTAACCAAGAACACAAAAAAAAACAATCATCTATCATGACCAAGTGGGCTTCATTCCAGGAATGCAGGGATGGATTAATATATGGAAATCCATCAACGTAATACACTATATAAACAAACTCAAAGATAAAAACCGCATGATCATCTCCTGAGATGCTGAAAAGCATTTGACAAAATCCAACACCCATTCATAATAAAAGTTTTGGAAAGATCAGGAATTCAAGGCCCATACCTAAACATAATAAAAGCAATTTACAACAAACCAGTGGACAACATCAAACTAAATGGAGAGAAACTAGAAGCAATCCCACTAAAATCAGGGACTAGACAAGGCTGTCCACTTTCTTCCTACCTATTCAATATAGTACTTGAATTCCTAGCCAGAGCAATTTGACAACAAAAGGAGGTCAATGGGATACAAATTGGAAAGGAAGAACTCAAATTATCACTATTTGCAGATGATATGATAGTATATATAAGTGACCCCCAAAACTCCACCAGAGAACTCTTAAGCCTGATAAACAGCTTCAGGGCAGTAGCTGGATATAGAATTAACTCAAACAAATTGATGGCCTTTCTCTATACAAAGGATAAATGGGCTGAGAAAGAGATCAGGGAAATAACACCCTTCACAATAGTCACTAACAATATAAAATATCTTGGTGTGACTCTAACAAAGGAAGAGAAATATTTGTATGATAAGAACTTCAAGTCTCTGAAGAAAGAAATTGAGGAAGATCTCAGAAGATGGAAGGATCTCCCATGCTCATGGATTGGCAGAATCAATATAGTAAAAATGGCTATTGTGCCTAAAGCAATCTACAGATTCAATGCAATCCCCATCAAAATTCCAAATCAATTCTTCAATGATCTAGAAAAGAAAATTTGCAAGTTCATCTGGAATAACAAAAAACCTAGACTAGCAAAAACACTTCTCAACAATAAAAGAACCTCTGGTGGAATCACCATGTCTGACCTCAAGCTGTAGTACAGAGCAATTGTAATAAAAACTGCATGGTACTGGTATAGCAACAGACAGGTAGATGAATGGAATAGGATCAAAGACCCAGAAATGAATCCACACACCTATGGTTACCTGATCTTTGACAAGGGAGCTAAAACTATCCAGTGGGGGAAAAAAAAAAAAAAAACAGCATTTTCAACAAATGGTGCTGGCACAACTGGCGGTTATCATTTAGAAGACTGGAAATTGATCCATTCTTATCTCCTTGTACTAAGGTCAAGTCTAAGTGGTTGAAGGATCTCCACATAAAACCAGAGACACTGAAATTTATAGAGGAAGTGGGGAAAAGCCTCGAAGATATGGGCACAGGGGAAAAATTCCTGAATACAACAGCAAAGGCTTGTGCTGTAAGATTAAGAATTGACAAATGGGACCCCATAAATTTGCAAAGCTTCTATAAGGCAAAAGATACTGTCAACAAGACAAAAGGGCCACAACATACCCAAAATATGGGACACAATGAAACCATTCTTAAACAGAAAACTCATAGCGCTGATTGCAGCCAAAAAGAAACTAGAGAGAGCATACACTAGCAACTTGACAGAACACTTAAAAGCTCTAGAACAAAAGGAAGCAAATTCACCCAAGAGGAGTAGATGGCAGGAAATAATCAAACTTAGTGCTAAAATCAAAAAAGTGGAAACAAACAAACACACAAACAAAAAACTATACAAAGAAACAACTAAACCAGGATCTGGTTCGTTAAGAAAATCAAGAAGGTAGATAAACTCTTACCCAGGCTAACTAGAGGGCACAGGGAATGTATCCTAATTAACAAAATCAGAAATAAAAAAGGAGACATCACAACAGAACCTGAGGAAATCCAAAACAAAATCATATCCTACTACAAAAGCCTATACTCATCAAAACTGGAAAACCTGGATGAAATGAACAATTTTCTAGACAGAGACAAGAGTGCCAAGTTATGTCAGGAACATATTAATGATCTATACAGTCCCATTTCCCCTAAAGAAATAAAAACATTCATTAATCATCTCCCAACAAAAAAATGACAGAACCAGATGGGTTTAATGCAGAGTTCTATCAGACCTTCAAAGAAGACCTAACTCCAATCCCCCTCAAAATATTCAACAAAATAGGAATAGAAGTACTCTACCAAATTCATTCTATGAAGCCACAATTACTCTGATACCTACAACACATAAAGACCCAAGAAAGATAGAAAACTTCAGGCAAAGTTCCCTTATAAATATTGATGCAAAAATACTCAATAAAATTCTCTCAAAATGAATCCAACAACACATCCAAACAATCATTCATCATGATCAAGTAGGCTTTGTCCCAGGAATGCAGGGATGGTTTAATATATGGAAATCTATCAACAGAATCCACTATATCAACAAACTCAAAGACAAAAACCACATGATCATCTCATTAGATGCTGAGAAAACACTTGACAAAGTCCAATACCCATTCATGATAAAGGTCTTTGAACAATCAGCAATACAAGGCCCATAACAAAACATAATAAAAGCAATATACAGCAAACAAGTAGCCAACATCAAACTGAATGGAGAGAAGCTGAAGCAATCCCACTAAAATCAGGAACTAGATAAGGCTGCTCACTTTCTCTCTACTCATTCACTATAGTACTTGAAATCCTAGACAGAGCATTTAGAAAACAAAGGAGATCAAGGGGATACAAATTGGAAAGAAGTCAAAATATCACTATTTGCAGATGATATGATAGTATATATAAGTAACCTTAAAAATTCTACCAGAGAACACCTAAACCTGATAAACAGCTTCAGTGAAGTAGCTGGATATAAAATAAACTCGAACAAATCAGTGGCCTTTCTCTACACAAAGGATAAATGAGCTGAGAAAGAAATCAGTGAAATAACACCCTTAACAATAGTCAAAAATAACATACCTTGATGTGACTTTAACTAAGGAAGTGAAAAATCTGTATGATAAGAACTTCAAGTCTGAAAAATAGAAATCAAAGAAGAGTTCAGAAGTTAGAAAGATCTCCCATGATCATGGATTGATAGGATTAACATAGTCAAAATGGCTATCTTCCTGAAAGCAATCTATATATTCAACTCAATTCCCATCAAAATTCCAACTCATTTCTTCACAGAGTTAGAAAGGGCAATCTGCAAATTCATCTGGAATAACAAAAAACTGGGATAGCAAAAATTATTCTCAACAATAAAAGAACCTCTAGTGCAATCACCATGCCTGACCTCAAGCTGTACTACAGAGCAATTGTGATGAAAACTGCATGGTACTTGTTCAGCAACAGACAGGTAGATCAATGGAATATAATTGAAGGCCCAGAAATGAACCTACACAACTATGGTCACTTCCTCTTTGACAAAGAAGCTAAAATCATCCAGTGGAAAAAAGACATCATTTTCAACAAATGGTCCTGGCTCAACTGGTGGTTATCATGTAGAAGAATGTGAATTGATCCATTCTTATCTCCTTGTACAAAGGTCAACTCTAATTGGATTAAGGAATGCCACATAAAACCAGAGAAACTGCAACTTATAAATGAGAAATTGGGGAAATGGGCACAGGTGAAAAATTCCTGTAAAGAACAGCAGAGGCTTATACTGTAAGATCAAGAATCTACAAATGGGACCTCATAAAATTGCTAAGCTTCTGTAAGTCAAAAGACAATGTCAACAAGATAAAAAGGAAACCAACACATTGGAAAGGATCTTTACCAATCCTAAATCCAATAGGGTACTAATATCCAAAATATACGAAAAAAACCGAGAAGGTGGACTCCAGAAAAACAAATACCCTTATTAAATAATGGCGTTCAGGGCTAAACGAAGAATTCTCAACTGAGGAATAATGAAGGGCTGAGAAACACCTGAAAAAATGTTCAATATCCTTAATCATCGGGGAAATGCAAATAAAAACAACCCTGAGATTCCACCTCACACCAGTCAGAATGGCAAAAATAAAAAATTCAGGTAACAGCACATGCTGCTGAGGATGTGGTGAAAGAGGAACACTCCTCCATTTCTTGTGGGATTGCAAGCTGGTACAACCACTCTGGAAATCAGTCTGGTGGTTCCTCAGAAAATTGGACATAGTACTACCTGAAATGCCAGCAATACCTCTCCTGGGCATATACCCAGAAGATGATCAAATTGTAATAAGCACACATGCTCCACTATGTTCATAGATATCTTATCTATAATAGCCAGATGCTGGAAAGAGCCCAGATGTCCCTCAACAGAGGAATGTTTACAGAAAATGTGGTACATTTACACAATGGAGTACTACTCAGCAATTAAAAACAATGAATTCATGAATTTTTTAGGCAAATGGATGGATATCAAGCATATCATCCTGAGTGAATTAACCCAATCACAAAAGAACACACATGATTTGAACTCACTGATAGGTGTATATTAGCCCAGAAACTTAAAGTACCATTTGCAAAACACATGAAACTCAAGAATAAGGAAGACCAAAGTGTGGATACTTCATTCCTCCTTAGAATGGGGAACAAAATACCCATGGAGGGAGTTACAGAGAAAAAGTTTGGACCAAGACAGAAGGAAGAACTATCCTGAGACTAGCCCTCCCAGGGATCCATTCTATAAACATCCACCAAGTGCAGACACTATTGCATATGTCAGAAAGATTTTGCTGACAGGATCCTGATATATTTGTCTCTTGTGAGGCTATGCCAGTGCCTAGCAATAACAGAAGTAGATGCTCATAGTCATCTATTGGATGGAACACAGGGCCCCCAATGGAGGAGCTAGAGAAAGTACCCAAGGAACTGAAGGGGTCTGTAACCCTATAGGAGGAACAACAATATTAAATAACCAGGACCTTCAAAGCTTATGTCTCTAGCTACATGTGTAGCAGAAGGTGGCCTAGTCTGCCAACATTGGGAGGAGAGGCCCTTGGTCTTGTAAAGATTATCTTCCCCAGTACAGTAGAATTCCAGGGCCAGGAAGCAGGAGTGGGTTGGTTGAGGATTAGGGCAGGGGGAGTGTATAGTGGACTTTCGTGATAGCATTTGAAATGTAAATAAATAAATAAATAAAACTGCAACTGTTTTTTTTTTTTTTTTTTTCCCTTGTTTGAACAATCTGCCAGAGAGATTTAGATTGCTTTGAAAAAGAAATTTTTTTTGTTTTGTTTTATTTTTGAGACAGGGTTTCTTTTGGTAGCCCTGGCTGTCCTGAAACTCACTCTGTAAACCAGACTGGCCTCGAACTCAGAAATCTGCCTGCCTCTGCCTCCCTGGAATTCAAGGTGTGGATCACCACTCCCTGGCTTGACAAAGTAAATCTTAAAGCAGCCTAGCATAGACTCTGTCCTGTTATTCACTCTAATGAAGAACATTTTGGTTAAGCATATCTTAGAAAAAAAAAAAAAAAAACTACAAAATATATGGTTCAAGGATTAAAACTTAGGAAAAATACACTACAAAATATATGGTTCAAAGATTAAGTGGCACCAGAAAGTGGAATATTCCTCTGTCTAAATCCTATGTTTAAGTATATTAAATGGAATTAAGGGAGTGATGAACTTGTGGCAAGATCCCATCTGGCTTTTCTTATTTTTTATGCACTTACAGTTGAAAGATATACTTTTATATTATGTTAGGTATTATTATAACCTGGCTACTTTTTTCTTTGGTATATAAAGAGTGAGGATTTTTTGTCACATTGACAAACAATGTATTGTGATGTTTATTCTCAGGTGTAACCTTTACTATATCTGGAATAAACTACAATCTAGAAATTATAACAATCATGTGAAAAGGAAATAAAACAAAGATTAGATCCAGGAATGATGGTACAGGCAAGACACAGGAGACAGAGCCAATCAGATTCTTAATCTCAAGTCAGACTACACAGCAAGTTCCAGGAAAGCCAAGCTTAGGTAATGAAGGAAAGCATATAAAACAGAAAGCTGGTAAATATATAATAGAACAAGAGGGTCATGTTCCAGCCTCAGCAAGAAGGAGAACATACAGCTTCAGCTATGTCGCTCTGGCTTGAGAATCCAGAATAGAAGAGGTTGCTGTGACAATTGATGCTGGTTAGCTGGAGCTAGGAAATTAGCAGCAATAAAGAAGAGAATTGGATAAGTGTATAATCCCACTCTGCTTGAGCTCCATTATCCCTCCAGTCTTCAACTTGAACTGCAAAGGACAGATTGGCATGCCTGTTCCCCCTGACCCTACCCCATAGCAAGACTATATCCCAGGCAGTCTGCCCTAACTTGGGGCACAGGTGAGACCTCAGTCTTAATACCTTGCAAATTGGAATTCCCACAGAGCCTAGCATACATTAGATCTAACCTGCTTTACCTGAGCACCATCTTTCTTCAAGTCTGCACCTTTACCTGCACCTGTGACAAAGAGTTGTATTTGCCCCACTCCAACCCCACACCCTATCTGTCTCCCAGATTGTCTGCCCTAACAAGTTATATAGTTAAGATCTGCCCCAATATGCACAGCAGGTAGGAACTCCACAGAACCCAGCAGACTTGTATCTATTCTTCTCTGCCTGAGCCCCATTGTCCCTACTGTCTAGACCTCCACCTTCCAGACTGCTGTGCCTGTCCCTGTCCCCTGATCCTACATACTGCCTGTCACTCAGGAGATCTGCCCTAACCAGGGACACAGTTAAATCACCTACCACAATATCCATGCCATATGGGAGCTGCAGAGAGCCCAGCAGTCGGACTTGTTCCGTTCTGCCTGTGCTTCAGTCCTTTTAGCATGCACCTCAATCTGCACTAATGGCAGAGATGCTTGCAAGTCCCTGTTCTAAATACAAAGCCTGGCTGTCTCCCAGGAGGTCTACTTTAACCAGGGACTTAGGTTAGAAGCATGCCCCAACACCCACTCTAGCTAGGACCCCCACAGAGCCCATCAGGCATGATATCTACCTTGATCTGCACGAGCCCCATTGACCTTCCAGTCTATACCTCCACCTGCACCTGTGGCTGAGCAGCATGCCTTCTACTCTCAGAAAACACAGCCTACCTGACTCCCATGAAGTTTTCCCTAATCAGAGACACAAATGAGATTGCTGCCCCAAATATACATGCCAGATGGCACCTCCACAGATTCCAGCAGACTTGGGTTCTTCTAGACTGCACAATCACCTGCACCCAGGTGCCTGCTCCAACCCTGGCCTGCATACAACAGCCTCCATGTCTCATAGAAGGCCTGCTCAAACCATAGAAAAAGGTGAGTCCT
The DNA here is from genome assembly GCA_902729485.2 of Mus minutoides. Taxonomy (NCBI): domain Eukaryota; kingdom Metazoa; phylum Chordata; class Mammalia; order Rodentia; family Muridae; genus Mus; species Mus minutoides. Next base: position 155,845 of record LR753351.1, on the reverse strand, counting down.
CTGCCACAATACCCATGCCAGCTAGGACCCCAACAGAGCCTAGCAGATTGGAATATATCCTTCTGTGCCTGAGTCCTAATGTCCTTCCAGTTTGCACATGTACCTGCACCAGGGGCATAGTTGTGTGCCTGTTAATTCCCCACACTCTGCTCTACCCCACATCCTGCCTCTCAGAATATCTGCGCTAACCAGAGACATAGGTTAGATCTCCCCTCCAATACATGACAGCTGGAACTCCTGCAGAACCCAGAAGACTAGAGTTTTATCCAGTTCTGTTTGAGCCCCATTTTCCTTCTGGAGGGCACCCTCCCCTACACCTGTGGTAGATCAGCATGGATGCTCCTTCTCTGACTCCACAGCTCTCCTGTTTCAGCAGAGGTCTTACCTAACCAAGGACAGAGGTAAGACCCCCGACTCCAATAACCATACCAGCTGGGACCCACACATACCCCAGTCAACCTGAGATACATCCTGATGTGCATGAGCCCCATCATCCTCCAAGTCTGTACTGTGGCAGAGATGCATGCCTGCCCGACTTGAACACACAGCCTTCTTGATTTCCCTGATGTCTGTCCTAATCAAGGACACAGATGAGACAACCAGAAACAATATCCATGCCAGCAGGGAACCCCCTCACCCACAGAGCCCAGCCTACTTGACATCTATTCATTCGAGTCTGCCTCAGCCCCATTGTCTTTCAGTTCTGCACCCTCACCTTCACCCATGGCAGACAGGTGTGCCTGCCCCTCCTCCAAGAGAAGAGACCCCTGCCCCAATAGCTATGCCAGCTCAACCCCCACAGAGCCCTGTAGACTGTGATCTATCCTTCTCTTCCTGAGCCCCAATGTCCTTCCAGTCTGCACATCTACCTGCACCAGGGAAGATTGGCATGCCTCCTACTCAACTCCACAGCTTCCCTGGCTCTCAGAAGGTCTGTCATAAGGTATACAGGAGAGTCCCTTGACATGTCATCTGGGAATCCCACAGAAGCCAGAAGACTGGGATGTAGCTTGCCTTGCTTGAGCCCAATGGTACTTACTGACTATACATCCACCTGCACCTGGGGCAGAGCATCATGGCTGCCTGCCCTATGACCATAGAGCCTACTTGTCTCCCAGAAGGGCTGCAGTAACCAATGACACAAGAATGAACTCCACCCCAATATCCATGCCAGCTGGCACCCAAAAAGGGCTCAGCAGATTGGGATATATCGTGCCCTGCCTGATCCCCATCACCCCAACGGTCTGCACATCCAGCTGTACAGGAAGCTGATTTGTATGTCTGCTCTCCCCAACAGAGAAGACAGCCTGACTGTCTCCTAGGATGTCTGCCCTAACCATGGACACAGGTGAGTCCCTTGCCCAAATATGAATGCTAGCTTGAACACTCACAGAATTAAGCCGACTGAGGTCTATCCTGCACTGTCTGGGCTACATTGTCCTTCCAGTCTGCAACTCTACCTGCACCTGTGGTATAGTCCCAAGCCTGTCCCCACTCCTCCCCCACAGCCTTCCTGTCTCACAGGAGGTCTTCCCTAACCAGGAACATAGGTGAATCCCCCGCCCCTGTACATATGCCAGGTGGGACCATCACAGAGCCCAGCAGATTTGGATTCTTTCCAGCTCTGCCTGTGTCCCTACCCTCACCTGTACACTTGTCTGATTAGGGTGCCTTACCCCTCAGACACTACAGCCAGCCTGTCTCCATGGAGGTCTGCCCAAACCAGGAAAACAGTAGAGACACCCACCCCAATACCCATACCAGCTAAGACCTCCACAGAGGACAACAGACTATATATCCTGCTCTGCCTGAGCCTATCATCCCTATGTTATGCACCTCTACCTGCACAGGAAGCAGGATAGGGTGCCCTCTCTCCCCCACAGATACCACAGCCTGCCTGTCTCCTGGGAAGTCTGCCTTAATAAGGGACACAGGTGATTCCCCTGCTCTAATACCCATGCCCACTTGGATCCCCCAAGCAGCATATGTCCTGCACAGCCTGAGCCCAGTTTTCCTTCCAGTCTACATCTCCACCTACACCCTTGGCCAAGTACCTTGCTAGTCCCCCAACCTGACCCCACAACTTGCCTGTCTCCCAGGAGGTCTGATCTAACAAGGAAAAAAATGTAAGTCCCCTGCCCACATACTGATGACAACTTGGACACACACAGACTTCTGCACAATGTCCAGAGCCCCAGTTTTTTTTTTTTTTTTTTCCATTCTGCACATCCAGCTTGACCTGTGTCAGAGTATTCTCCCTGTCCCCACTCTGGCCCCACAGACTGCCTGTCTCCCAGGAGGACTGCCCTAACCAGGAACACAGGTGAACTCACCTGTCCCATTAACCATACCAGCTGGGATAGTCACAGAGCCTAGAAGACTTTGCTTCTGTCCAGTTCTTCCTGAGCCCTACTCTTTCTGGACTGCAACTTCACCGTCACCAGTGGCAGATTGGCATGCTTGCCTCTCCTCCAACCCCTGCTTGTCTCCCAGAAGGTTTGTTCTAAACAGGGACATAGCTGATACTCTGCCTCAATGACCATGCCAGCTGGGACCACCACAGAACCCTGCAAACACAGGATCTATCCTGCTCTGCCTGAGTCCCATCATCCTTCAAGTCTGAAACTCAATCTACATACATGGCATAGCAGAGTGCCTGCTCCTGCCTCTGACCCCACAGACTGCCTGTCGGCTAGGAGGTCAGACCTCATCAGGACACAGGTGAGACCTCTGCCCCAATACTGATGCTATGACACTCACAGAGCTCAGCAGACTGGATTTATCTTGCACTGCCTGAGCCCCATTGGCCTTCTAGTCTGCAACTCTACCTGCACCTGTGTCATAGTCCCAAGCCTGTCCAGACTCCAACCCCACTGTCTGCCTGTCTCCCAGGAAGTCTGTCCTAACCAGGGACATAAGTAAATCCCCAGCCTCAATACCCATGACAGCTGAAATCCCACAGAGCCCAGCAAAACTGGATAAATCCTATACTGTCTGAGCCCATTAATCATTCTGTGCTGCACCTCTACTTGCATCTGTTGGAGAGAAGCATACCTCCCCCAATCGAACCCTAAAGATTCCCTTTATCCCTGGAGGTCTCCCCTAACCAGGGACACTGGTGAGACCCGTGTCCCAATACACATGACAATTGGGTCCCACAGAGCCTAGCAGATGCAGGATCTATCCCACTCTGCCTAAGACCTATAGTCCTTCCTGTCTGCAGTTTCACTTACACTTGTGGTACAGCTGAGTCAATGCCCATTCCAGTCACACATCCTGCCTGAATAACATTCAGTCTGCCCAAATAGGGCACAGGTCAGATCCTAGCCTCAATACCCATGCCTTCTGGTACTCCCACAGAGCTCAACACACTTATAATCTATTGCACCCTATGTGAAGACTTGGCAGATCAGTGTGCCTGCCCCCATCTGTCCTCACATGCTAGCTGTCTCCCAGTAGGTGTGGCCTAACCAGGGACACTATTGAGAAACCTGGTCCTATACCCAAGCCAGCCTGAAATGCCACAGAGCTCAGCATACTTGGGTTTTGTGTCAATCGACCTGAGCCCCAGTCTGCACCTCAACCTGCATCCATGGCATTGAGTTTGACTGCCGCCAATCCAACCTGTAGCCTGCCTGTCTCCCAGGAGGTGTGCCCTAACCAGGGACACAGGGGAGATCCACTCCCAAAAACTATGCCAGTTAGGACACCCCACTTAGGCCAAAAATCATGGGATATATCCCCCTCTGGCTGAGACCCAAACTACTTTCAGTCTGCACCTCCATTTGCACCTGTACAGAGTGGCAAGCCTGCCCTTTGAACCCCATAAACTGCTTGTCTCCTAGCACTAGCAGGTCTTCCCTATTCAGGGACACAGGAGAACTATTCCAACCGGGGACCCAGCAAGCCTTTTGTAAGCATGGAGACTGGAGGCCTGCCCTAATCAGAGGTAGCACTCCCTGGCTCCCAGGAGGAGTGCTCTAACCCAGATCACACAGTGCTTCCTGCCTCCATGGAGGCCTCATCTAGTCCAAGTCATCCAGATCAGGTATCACCAGAGAAAACCAGATGGTAAAAGGTAAGAACAACGACATAAGCAACAGAAGCCAATGAAATTTGGCATTAATACAATCCAGTTCTCCACCACCATAAGCCCTGGACACACCAACACAACTAAAGAGCAAGATTCTGACCTAAAATCCCATCTCATGAATACAATAGATCCCTTTAAGAAGGATATAAATAAATGCTTTCAAAAAATACAAGAAAACACAGGCAAATAGGTAGAAGACCTTAAAGAGGAAACAAATACATCCCTTAAAGAAATACAGGACTCAGTGGGAGTGACCTTATCTCAAATGCCCAACCAAGGAAGATGGAATCTGAAGAGACCACCTCCAGGAGATAGAGAGGGCCCCTGGTGGAGAGATGGTGTCACCAAGCTACTTTCAAGTTTTTGGCCCAGAATTGTTCCTCTCTAAAAGAAATGCATGGACAAAAATGGTACAGAGACTTAAGGAAAGGCTGTTCAGTGGCCAGCCCAACTTGGCATCTATCCCATTGGTGGTCCCCAAACCCTGACACTGTAACTAATGTTATGTTGTACTTGCAGACAGGAACCCAGTATGACTCTTCTATGAGAGGCTCTGTAGGAAGCTGGCTAAGACAGATGCACATACTCACAGCTAAGCATTAAGGTTGGGGGACCTATGGAGAGTTAGGGTAAGAATTGGCGTAGCTCAAGGGAATGGCAAGCCCATAGGAAGACCAGCAGTGTCAACTAACTCAGATCCATGAAAGCTCACAGAGACTAAGACAACCACCAAAGAGCATACACTGGCAGGTTTGAGGCCCTTGACACACATGTAGCAGAGGACTGCCTTGTCTGGCCTCATTGGGAGATAATGCACTTAATCATGTAGATGTCTGATGCCCCAAGAAAGGGGGATAGCCATGGGTAAAGAAACCTCTCAGAGGTAAAGAGGAGGTGCAGTGGTCTGAATAAATCTGGCAGGAGGACTGGGAGAAGGCAACACTTGGAATGTAAATAAATTAATTATTTGATTGATTTAAATTAATTTAAGTTAAAAAATAGAGAGATAAAGAGAGAGAGAGAGAGAGAAAGAGAGAGAGAGAGAGAGAGAGAGAGAGAGAGAGAGAGAGAGAGAGAGAGAGAGAGAGAGAGAGAGAGCAGTATTACCAAAGTGAAATCTTCTGGGAGATGTTTTCTGAGACTACAAAAAACTGTTACAGATCTATTGCTGGCAGATGGACTTGGCAATGTGTAAGAATACCCAGGTGATACTGGTATGAAAGCATGAAGGGGTTATGGATAGGAGCTGAGATTTGGCATTTGAGAGACAAGAAATGGTCATTGGTGAAGGTGCTTCCTAAGTGGTAGTTGAAGATCCAGGTCTTAAGAGATCATGCAAAGAAGTTGAGGCTTGGCACCATGACTAGAACATATGGAACACTGCTGGTGAATGAGAAGCTTATTTGAAGTGGAAGACCACAGCATATTGGAGATGCCAGTACCACAGGATGATCAACAGGAACAGCAACAGCAATGGTGTATAGTCAGCCTTAGTCTAGCATGCTACAGAAGACAGAGCTGGACAAGTGAACCAAAACTTTTGAAGACACTCAGAAGATCGTGTGTGTATTTCAGACATTGGTATAAGCTGTCTAATTGAAAGTGGCTTGGATACCCTGAGATAATAGAAATCCCAATGCTATTGACATCCCTGCTGAGGAAAGCTACATGGAAGGCATGGAACAAGTCCAAGAGAAAGAATTGTGTTGCAATAAACATGGAGATGGAGAGTTTAGAGTTTGCCTAGCTGTTTTTCGGGGTGTGTTTTTTGTTTGTTTGTTTGTTTGTTTGTTTGTTTGTTTTTGTTTTTTTGTCATGCTTTGGTCCACAATTTTCTACTATGACACTTTGGAATAAAAATCTACATCCTGTGATGTTGGAACTGTAAGATCTGCTTTTTGATTTTGATTTTAGAGGGAACTGCAGTGAAAAGATTGCATAAATCTCAGAAGAGACTTTGAACATTGGACTTTTAAATGACTTTGAGCCTTTTACAGACTTTAGGAATATTTGAAGTTGAAATAATTTCACTTATCATTTTACTATAGAATCAAGGCTATGGGGGCCAGGGAGTAGAATATGGTGGTTTGAATGGGTGTAGCTTACATGTGTTTGAATTGTGGGCCATTAAAGAGTGGTACCATTAGGAGATATGGATTTGTTGGAGTAGGTATTTTCTTGTTGGTGAAAGTTGTTACTATGGAAGGTAGGTCTTTGAGGTCTCCAAAGCTCATCTATGCCTAATAGGATAGTTCTGTACTTCTGCCTCTAGCTTAAGATGTAGAACTCTCAGTTCTGCCAGCATCATATATGACTAAACTCTAACATGCGTCCCACCATAATAATGTACAGAACTGCTGAAGCTATTAGCCAGTCACAGATAAATATTTGGCTTGATAAGTGTTGTCTTGGTTTTGGTGTCCCTTCACAACAGTGAACTCCTAACTAAGACAACCCCTTCATCAAACAGGTATACAATGCCAACCACATACATTAAGACTTCCCTCCTGGAATTGCCACCAGGTACAGTCTATCTTTCAATTACTATAGATGTCACTATGCATAGGAAGCTCCATATAATCATTGCCACACTTTTTGTTCACCTCTTTCTGCCTCCCACTCTGTTTTATTCCATCTATCCCTCCTTCTATCACTCTGTCTTCCTCCTATTTCTTACTTTTTCACGCCCCCCTTTTTGTTTTCCCCAAATCTCTTTTCATTAATTCTTTTATCTCTTTGCCTCCTGTGTCTCTTCCCTTGCCCTCCCTCACTATTCATACAATGTTTTTCTCCATCCTCTTCCTCTATCTTTACAAAACACCTTTGTTTTGCTCTTCCTATCTTTTCTTTTTCAATTCTATTTCTCTTCTTTTAGGTTCACATGATTCTCTTACTCTTACTTCCCATCTCTTTCCTTTTCATTACTACTGTCTTATCTCTCTTTCCCTAGCACCCTCTCCCCATTCTTGTCTCTCCCTTCATCAATTGTCTTTTTCAACATCTCTTACTCTTTCTTCTCCTCTTTCTCTCCTTCCATCTCTGACTCTTTATGACATGCTCTCTCAGACACACACTCTCTATGTGTATCTCCATCTACACCTGCCTCTCCGTTTTGTCAATATTTTCTGCTCCTCTTCATGTTTATATTTTTCTATGTCTCTGTCTTTGCTTCATACTGCCTCTTCCCTATCCTTTCTCATCCCTCTTCCACTCTCTCACATATGCACTCTTTCTGTCCTCCTGTTCCTTTCTTCCCACTTTTGTTCCTTCATCTCCCATTATCTCTCTCCCTCTTTCTCCTCCCCTTTCTCTTTTGCTCTCCTACCTTCATGTTTCCTCACTCATTCACTTCCACCCTTCTCTCTCTTCCTCTCTTCAACTCTGACTTGTTTATCATATTCTCTTTTCTGCCTTTCTCTCAAGCTCTCCCTGAGAGAAAGAGACAGAAAAACAGTGCAAACAGAGAGAAAGAGAGAGGGAAGATATAGACTGAAAGAGAATGAGGCATAAATAGAATGGGTGAGAACTAAATAGGGGTGGGAAGAGAATGAAATAGAGAGGGGTAGATATAAAAGAGATTAAATAAGTAGGAGAACGGGATAGGGAGAAGAGACTTACAGAGGGAAAGAAGTGGCAGTGAGAAGGAGAGACAAATATAAAGGGGCGATCAGTCAAGGGAGATATAGAGAGAAAGATGCATAATGAAAAGAAAATGTATAGAACAGAAAGAGAGAGAGAAAGCAGGAGTGTTTCAACCTACTTTTCATCTCTCATCCTCTATCCTACTCTTACTATGCCTTTTTCTCTGATTCCCATATCTTTGTTTCCTTCTCTTCTGTATTTATCTTCCATCTCTCTTTGACTCCGTCCTTCTTGCTCTCACTAATACTCTCTGCCTTTTCCCATTTGTTCTTCCCCTTTACCCTTTTCACATATTACCCCTTTCTCTACCCACATTTCTCTCCTCTTTACTCATTTTCATGTTGCTCTCCTGTCTCTCTCCATGTCTTCTTCTTCTACTTTTACTCTTCTTTCTTTCTTTCTCACTCCAACATTCTCCTACTCTGTCTCCATAATTTCTCCTCTTTATGCCCTAGTTGCCCTTTCTTCACCCTCTAGTTTCACTATTCTTGTCTATTGCCTCCTGTATCATCTCTTCTCTCTTCCTGTCTCCATCTCTCTACCTTTTTCTCTTTCCATTTCCCACTGTTTCATTCTCTAGCATTCCATTTTCTCTTTCTCTCTGTCATTATCTCCTTCTCCCCTCTCCCCATCTTTACTTCTATTTCTTTCTATTTATCACTCTATCTCTCCATCTCTTTCTCTATTCCTCCTTCTATCATACTTCTCTTTCTTTCTCCTTCTTTGTCTCCATTTTCCTCCCTCTCAACGTACTCCCTCACCATCTGTTTCCTTCCTTCTCATTCCTATTTTTCTCTTTCCCTCTTCATCTCTTTCCATCTTTCCTTTTCTATGTCTTTCCCTTTTTTCTGTCTACCTTCTCTCTTACTCTCCCTTTCTCTTTCTTTCGCTTCTTCCCTCTCTCCCTATTTATGTCCCATTCTGTCCCTCAAGGCACAAAGTGCTATACATAGGGAGAGTAAATATAGAGAGAAAATAGAGAGAGAATGGGATAAATAGAGTGAACAAGGAAATGAGGATGTGAAAGTGAGCCTAGGAGAGAGCCAGCTGAATAGAAAGATCAAAAGAGAGAGAGAGAGAGAGAGAGAGAGAGAGAGAGAGAGAGAGAGGAGGAAGAGAGAGGAGGAAGAAAATGGGAAAAGAGCTAGAGAGAGGGAGAGATAGAGTAATAGAGAATAAAAGACAAGGCAGAGTAAGACAGACATAGAGAAAAAGAGGGGGAGAGGAAGGGAAGGAAACTGGAGAAGACAAAGGGGAAAGAAAGGAGAGAGGAGGATGAGTAAAGGAAAGAGTAGAGAGAGGAGGAAGCACAGAGAGTGGTGAGACAAAGGGTAGAGTGGGGAGAACAAGGTAGAGACATGGAAAGGGAAGGGAGAGCCAAGGGGGAGGAGATAGACAGGGAAGAGCTAGGGTGAGAGAGAAAGAGGCTAGAAAAAGGGTATGATACTGAAGGATATTGAGAGGGAGGGGGAGAGAGGGAGGGAGAGGGGTCATGAGTTCACAAAGGGTTGGAATGTGGTGATGCAAGAAAGGGCTCAGAGTTTGGTAGTTCAGTAGTGTGGCCAAGAATACAGAGCTAGGAGGGACACTTGGACACAGGTACACTGTGCTCTTCCTGCGGGCTCCCATTGCCGAGATATCAGACATTCCGGCCACATTACTTGTCAGAGTTTAATTTGAAGACAGCATTGCTGGTTAGTATATGCCCTGCTGTGCATATTGGGGCAGATCTTAACTATATAACTTTTTAGGGCAGACAATCTGGGAGACAGATAGGGTGTGGGGTTGGAGTGGGCCAAGTACAACTCTTTGTTACAGGTGAAGGTAGAGGTGCAGACTGGAAGAAAGATGGGGTTCAGGTAAAGCAGGTTAGATCCAATGTATGCTGGGCTCTGTGGGAATCCCAATTTGCAAGGTATTAAGACTGAAGTCTTGGCCTGGTTTGGTGGCTCACTCCTTTAATCCCAGAATTTGGGAGGCAGAGGCAGGCAGATGTCTGAGTTGAAGGCCAGCCTGGTTTACAAAGTGAGTTCCAGCTAGGGCTATACAGAGAAACCCTATCTCGAAAAACCAAAAAAAAAAAAAAAAAAAAAAAAAAAAAGTTAGGTCTCACCTGTGCCCCAATTTAGGGCAGACTGCCTGCTGCCTGGGATATAGTCTTGCTGTGGGGTAGGGTCAGGGGAACAGGCATGCCAAATGAAATGTCCTTATAGAACGTTTGCTCATGCTGGGTCCCACAGCCCTCTTCAGCCACAATACTACTTCATATATTTCTAGAATTGATCCTCCCAGGGACCTTCCTATTGGCATTTAATCAATCCTTGATCTGAGGCTGACTTAGTTCATTTTACTTAATATCCTCAAGAGTCATTCATTTTGTCAATTACTTGAGAATTTTTCATCCTGCCAATATTATAAATAGGAAAAGTACTCCACCTTTGAAAAACCAGCACCTAATTTACCATGCAGTTATATAGTTTGTGTATGGCCTATTAATGAAAAATGCTCAGGTGTGAAAACTTTGGTCTCTCAGATGCTGATGTTACTGAAGTTTTGGGGCTTTTTTTTTTTTTTTTTTTTAGCAGAGTTTCTCTGTGTGGCCCTGGCTGTCCTGGAACTCACTTTGTAGACCAGGCTGGCCTCGAACTCAGAAATCCCACTGACTCTGCCTCCTGAGTGCTGGGATTAAAGGCATGTGCCACCACCGCCCAGCTATTATTTGGGGGGGGTGGTTTTTGGTTTTTTTTTGGGGGGGGGTGTTTTTTTTTGGTTTTGGGGTTTTTTGTTTTTTTGGGATTTTGATTTTTGGTTTTGGTTTTTGGGGTATGGGTTTTTTGGTTTGTTTTTTTGGGGGGGTTGGTTTTTAGTTTTTGGTTTTTGTTTGGTTTTTGGTTTTTGGTTTTTGTTTTTTTTGGCTTTTGGCTTTTGGCTTTTGGCTTTTGGTTTTTGGTTTTTGGTTTTTGTTTTTTTTTTTTTTTTTTTTGGTTTTTGGTTTTTAGTTTTTGGTTTTGGTTTTGGTTTTTGATTTTTGGTTTTTGGTTTTTGGTTTTTGGATTTTGGTATTTGGTGTTTGGGTTTTGGTTTTTGGTTTTGTTTTTTGGGTTTTTTTGGGTTTTTTTGGTTTTGGTTTTTGAATTTTGGTTTTTGGTGTTTGGTGTTTGTTTGGTGTTTGGTGTTCTGTATTTGGTTTTTGGTTTTGAGTTTTGGGTTTTGGGTTTTGGTTTTTGGTTTTGGTTTTGGGTTTTGGGTGTTTGGTGTTTGGTTGTTCTGTTTCTTGTTTTTTTTTTTTAGGTTTTCGGTTTTTGGTTTTGGTTTTAGTGTTTGTTTGGTGTTTGGTAATTGGTGTTTGGTTTTGGTTTTTGGTTTTTGGTTTTTAGTTTTTTGGGGGTTTTGGTTTTTGGTTTTTGGTTCTTGTTTTTTTGTTTGTTTGGTTGGTTGGGTTTTTTTGGTTTTTGGTTTTGGTGTTTGGTGTTTGGTGTTTGTTTGGTATTTGGTTTTTGGTTTTTGGTTTAGGTTTAGGTTTTGGTTTTTGGTGTTTGGTGTTTGGTATTCGGCGTTTGGTTTCTGAATTTGGGTTTTATGTTTTTGTTTATTGGGTGTTTTGTTTGTTTGATTTTTGCTTTTTGGTGTTTTATATTTGGTGTTCGATTTTTGGTGTTGGTGTTCAGTGTTTGGTTTTTGGTTTTTGGTTTTTAATTTTTGATTTTTTTTTTTTTTTTTTTTTTTTTTTTTTTTTTTTTTTTTTTTTTTTTTTTTTTTTTTTTTTTTTTTTTTTTTTTTTTTTTTTTTTTTTTTTTTTTTTTTTTTTTTTTTTTTTTTTTTTTTTTTTTTTTTTTTTTGTTTTTTTTTTTTTTTTTTTTTTTTTTTTTTTTTTTTTTTTTTTTTTTTTTTTTTTTTTTTTTTTTTTTTTTTTTTTTTTTTTTTTTTTTTTTTTTTTTTTTGGTTTTTCGAGACAGGGTTTCTCTGTATAACCCTGGCTGTCCTGGAATTCACTTTGTAGAATTTTGTTTTTCTGTTTTTGGTTTTGAGTTTTTTGTTGTTGTTTCTTTGGTTTTTGGTTTTTGGTGTTTGGTGTTCGTTGTTCGGTGTTTGGTTTTTGGTTTTGAGTTTTTGGTTTTTGTTTTTGGGTTTTGGTTTTGGGTTTTTTTGTTTTGTTTGGTTTGGTTTTTGGTTTTTGAATTTTGGTTTTTGGTGTTTGGTGTTTGTTTGGTGTTTGGTGTTTGGTATTTGTTTTTTGGTTTTTGATTTTTGGTTTTTGAATTTTGGTTTTGTTTTTTGGTTTTTAATCTTTGGTTTTTTGTTTTGGGTGTTTGTTTGGTGTTTGGTGTTCTGTGCTTCATGTTTGATGTCTGCTTTTTGGTTTTTTTGGTTTTTTTGTTTTGCGAATTTTTTTTTTTTTTCACTGTAAAAGTACTTAGGAGTTTTTATTTTGACTGGCACTTTTTTTTTCTCTTTATTAGATATTTTCTTCATTTACATTTCAAATGTTATCCAGAAATTTCCCCTTACCCTCCCTCATCCCTGCCCTGCTCCCCTACCCACCCCCTCCCACGTAATGGTCCTGGCTTTCCCCTATACTGGGGCATATAGAGTCTGTATGACCTAGGGGTCTCTCCTCCCAATGATGGCCAACTAGGCCATCTTCTTCCATATATGCAGCTAGAGACATGAGCGCAGGGGGAACTAGTTAGCTCATGTTATTCTTCCACCTATAGGGTTGAAGACCCCTTCAGCTCCTTGGGTACTTTCTCTAGCTCCTTCCTTGGGAGTCCTGTGTTCCAACTAGTAGCTGATTGTGAGCAACCACTTTCTTGTTTGCCAGGCACTGGTATAGCCTCTCATGAGACAGCTATATCAGGTCCCTTTCAGCATTATCTTGCTGGCATATGCTATAGTGTTTATTTTGGTGGCTGATTATGGGAAGGATCCCTGGCAGCCGCCGTCACTGGTTGGTCCATCCTTTTGATTCAGCTTCACACATGATCTCTGTAACTCCTTCAGTGTGTGCTTTGTTCTTAATTCTAGGAAGGGGCAAAGAGACCATATTTTGAACTTCATTCTTCTTGAGATTCATGTGTTTAGTAAGTTGTATCTTGGGTAGTCTAGGCTTCTGGGCTAGCATCCACATATCAGTGAGTACATGTTATATGAGTTCTTTTGTGATTGGATTACCTCACTCAGGATGACACCCTCCAGATCCATCCATTTGCCTAGGAATTTCAGATATTCATTGTTTCTAATAGCTGAGTAGTACTCCATTGTGGAAATGTACCAATTTTTTTTATCCATTCCTCTGTTGAGGGACATCTGGGTTCTTTCCAGCTTCTGGCTATTATGGATAAGGCTGCTATGAACATAGTGGAACATGTGTCCTTATAACCAGATGGAATATCTTCTGGATATATGCCCAGTAGAGGTATTGTTGGATCTTCCGGTAGTACTATGTCCAATTTTCTGAGGAACCACCAGACTGATTTCCAGAGTAGTTGAACAAGCTTGCAGTCCCACCAACAGTGGAGGAGTGTTCCCCTTTCTCCACATCCACGCCAGCATCTGCTGTCACCTGATTTTTTGATCGTAGCCATTCTTACTGGTGTGAGGTGGAATCTCAGGGTTGTTTTGATTTGCATTTCCCTGATGATTAAGGATGTTGAATATTTTTTCAGGTGCTTCTCAGCCATTCGGTATTCCTCAGTTGAGAATTCTTTGTTTAACTCTGTGCCCCACTTTTTAATGGGGATATTTGATTTTCTGGTATCCACCTTCTTGAGTTCTTTATATATATTGGATATCAGTCGCCTATCAGATTTAGGATTGGTAAAGATCCTTTCCTAATCTGTTGGTGGCCCTTTTGAATTTTTGACAGTATCATTTGCCTTACAGAAGCTTTGCAAATTTATGAGGTCCCATTTGTCAATTCTCGCTCTTACAGCACAAGCCATTGCTGTTCTATTCAGGAATTTTTCCCCAGTGCCCATATCTTCGAGGCTTTTCCCCACTTTCTCCTCTATAAGTTTCAGTGTCTCTGGTTTTATGTGGAGATCCTTCAAGCACTTAGACTTGACCTTCGCACAAGGAGATAAGAATGGGTCAATTCCCGGTCTTCTACATGATAACCACCAGTTGTGCCAGCACCATTTGTTGAAAATGCTGTCCTTTCTCCACTGGATAGTTTTAGCTCCCTTGTCAAAGATCAGGTGACCATAGGTGTGTGGATTCATTTCTGGGTCTTCAATACTATTCCATTGATCTACCTGTCTGATGTTGTACCAGCACCATGCAGTTTTTATAACGATTGTTCTGTAGTACAGCTTGAGGTCAGGCATGGTGATTCCACCAGAGGTTCTTTTATTGTTGAGAAGAGTTTTTGCTAATCTAGGTTTTTTTGTTATTCCAGACAAACTTGCTAATTGTCTTTTCTAGATCCTTGAAGAATTGAGTTGGAATTTTGATGGGGATTGTGTTGAATCTGTAGATAGCTTTTGGCCAGATAGCCATATTGATTCTACCAATCCATGAGCATGGGAGATCCTTCCATCTTCTGAGATCTTCCTCAATTTCTTTCTTCAGAGACTTGAAGTTCTTGTCATACAAATCTTTCACTTCCTTCGTAAGAGTCACACCAAGATATTTTATACTGTTAGTGAATATTGTGAAGGGTGATGTTTCTCTGATCTCTTTCTCAGCCAGTTCATCCTTTGTATAGAAAAAGGCCATTGATTTGTTTGAGTTGATTCTATATCCAGCTACTGCACTGAAGCTGTTTATCAGGTTTAGGAGTTCTCTGGTGGAGTTTTTGGGGTCACTTATATATACTATCATATCATCTGCAAATAGTGATAATTTGAGTTCTTCCTTTCCAATTTGTATCCCCTTGAACTCCTTTTGTTGTCGAATTGCTCTGGCTAGGACTTCAAGTACTATATTGAATAGGTAGGAAGAAAGTGGGCAGCCTTGTCTGGTCCCTGATTTTAGTGGGATTGCTTCCAGCTTCTCTCCATTTAGTTTGATGTTGGCCACTGGTTTGCTGTAGATTGCTTTTATCATGTTTAGGTAAGGACCTTGAATTCAAGATCTTTCCAAGACCTTTATCATGAATGGGTGTTGGATTTTGTCAAATGCTTTCTCAGCATCTAAGGAGATGATCATGTGGTTTTTATCTTTGAGTTTGTTTATATAGTGTATTACATTGATGTATTTCCGTACATTAAACCATCTCTGCATTCCTGGGATGAAGCCTACTTGGTCATGATGGATGATCCTTTTGATGTGTTCTTGGATTCAGTTGGCAAGAATTTTGTTGAGTTTTTTTGCATCCATATTCATGAGGGAAATTGGTCTGAAGTTCTCTATCTTTGTTGTGTCTTTATGGGGTTTAGGTATAAGAGTAATTGTGGCTTCATAAAATGAATTGGGTAATGTACCTTCAGATTCTATTTTGTTGAATAGTTTGAGAAGAACTGGAACTAGGTCTTTTTTGAAGGTCTGATAGAACTCTGCACTAAACCCATCTGGTCCTGGGCTTTTTTTGGATGGGAGACTATTAATGACTGCTTCTATTTCTTTAGGAGATATAGGGCTGTTTAGGTCATTAATATGATCCTGGTTTAACTTTGGAACTTGGTATCTGTCTAGAAAGTTACTCATTTCATCCAGATTTTCCAGTTTTTTTGAATATAACCTTTTGTAGAAGGATCTGATGGTGTTTTGAATTTCCTCAGGATCTGTTGTTGTCTCCCTTTTCCTTTCTTATTTTGTTAATTTGGATGCTATCCCTGTGCCCTCTAGTTAGTTTGGCCAAGGGTTTGTCTATCTTGTTGACTTTTTCAAAGAACCAGCTCCTGGTTTGATTGATTCTTTGGATAGTTCTTTTTGTTTCCACATGGTTGATTTCACCCCTGAGTTTGATTATTTCCTGCCATCTACTCCTCTTAGGTGAATTTGCTTCCATTTGTTCTAGAGTTTGCAGATGTGCTGTCAAGCTACTAGTGTANGGCTGCCCTTGCATTTGGAGCATAGATATTCAGGATTGAGAGTTCCTCTTGGAAGATTTTGCCTTTGATGAGTATGAAGTGCCCCTCTTTGTCTTTTTTGATAATTTTGGGTTGAAAGTCTGTTTTGTTCGATATTAGAATGGCTACCCCAGCTTTTTTCCCCAGACCGTTTGCTTGGAAAATTGTTTTCCAACCTTTCACTCTGAGGTAGTGTCTGTATTTTTCCCTGAGGTATGTTTCTTGTAAGCAACAAAACGTTGGGTCCAGTTTGTGCAGCCAGTCTGATAGTCTATGTCTTTTTATGGGGGAATTGAATCCATTGATATTAAGAGATATTAAGCAACAGTTATTGTTGTTTCCTGTCATTTTTGTTTTTAGGGTTGGGTTTCTGTTCTTGTGGCTGTCTTCTTTTAGGTTTGTTGAAGGATTACTTTCTTGCTTTTTCTAGGGCAGAGTTTCTGTCCTTGTAATGGTGTTTTTCTGTTATTATCCTTTGAAGGGATAGATTCGTGGAGAGATATTTTGTGAATTTGAATTTCTCATGGAATACTTTGGTTTCTCCTTCTATGGTAAATGAGAGTTTTGCTGGGTACAGTAGCCTAGGCTGGCATTTGTGTTCTCTTAGTGTCTGTATAATCTCTGTCCATGATCTTCTGGCTTTCATAGTCTCTGGTGAGAAGTCTGGAGTAATTCTAATAGGTCTGCCCTTATATGTTACTTGACCTTTTTCCCTTGCTGCCTTTAATATTCTGTCTTTATTTAGTGCGTTTGTTGTTCTGATTATTATGTGTTGGGAGGAATTTCTCTTCTGGTCTAGCCTATTTGGAGTTCTGTAGTCTTCTTGTATGTTTATGGGCATCTCATTCTTTAGGTATGGAAAGTTTTCTTCTATTATTTTGTTGAAGATATTTGCTGGCCCTATAGTTTGATAGTCTTCGTTCTCATCTACTCCTATTATCCTTAAGTTTGGTCTTCTCATTGTGTCCTGGATTTCCTGGATATTTTGTGTTAGGATCTTTTTGCATTTAGCATTTTCTTTGATTGTCTTGTCTATGCTCCCTATAGAATCTTCTGTGCCTGAGATTCTCTCTTCTATCTCTTGTATTCTGTTGCTGATGCTCATATCTATGGTTCCTGNGGATTTCCTGGATATTTTGTGTTAGGATCTTTTTGCATTTAGCATTTTCTTTGATTGTCTTGTCTATGCTCCCTATAGAATCTTCTGTGCCTGAGATTCTCTCTTCTATCTCTTGTATTCTGTTGCTGATGCTCATATCTATGGTTCCTGATTTTTTTCCTATGGTTTCTATCTCCAGGGTTATCTCCTTTTGGTTTTTTTATAATTGTTTCTACTTCCATTTTTAGGTCCTGATTGGTTTTGTTCCTTTCCAACACCTGTTTGGTATTGTTTTCCTGTAACTCTCTACGTATTTCCTCTTTAAATGCTTCTAGTTGTTTATCTGTGTTTTCCTGTAACTCTCTAAGTTTTTCCTCTTTAAATGCTTCTACTTGTTTATCTGCGTTTTCCTGTATTTCCTTCTTGTAGTCCTCCATCATCATCCTGATGAGTGACTTTATATCCATGTCCTGTTTTTCTGGTGTGCTGTTGTATCTAGGACTTGATGGGGTGGGTGAGTTTGGATCTGGTGATGCTAATACCCTTGGATTCTGTTGCTTCTGTTCTTATGCTTACCTCCTGCCATCTCTAACCAAGGAGACCTGGTGTTGGTGCAGGCCAAAAGGGAGAGTCTGAAATGGTCTGGGCCTTTATTTCTGTCCTTGCTGGTGACTCAGGTCGCACGGGATTGGGCAGGAACAGATGCTGCGTTCAGCTGCTCACCTGTGGTCCCAAGACAGCCTGGGGAGTCCCGGGGAGAGTGCACAGAGCCTGTGCCTGAGCCCTGGGCTGGTGCGGGTGCACAGGACCTGAAAGGAAGGGAAAGGAGAGTCTGTCCTGGGCTGGGCCTTTTTCTCTGTCCTGGCTGGTGTCTCAGGTTGCAGGGGATTGGACAGGAACAGATGCTGCGTTCAGCTGCTTACCTGTGGTCCCAAGACAGCCTGGGAAGTCCTGTGGTCCCAAGACAGCCTGGGGAGTCCAGAGGAGAGTGCGCAGAGCCTGTGCCCGAGCCCTGGGCTGGTGCGGGTGCACCCGGACCAGACCGGAAGGGGAACGGCGATTTTTATTTGTTTGTGGCGCTTGGTTTTGGTTTTTGCTTTTTGGTTTTTGAATTTTGTTTTTGGTTTTTAGTTTTTAATTTTTGGTTTTTTGTTTTTGGTGTTTGGTGGTGTTTGTTTGATGTCTGCTTTTTGGTTTTTGGGTTCTTTTGTGTGTGTGTTTTTTTTTTTTTTTTTTTTTTTTTTTTTTTTTTTTTTTTTTTTTTTTTTTTTTTTTNTTTTGTTTTTTGTTTTTGTTGTTTATTGTTTGGTGTTTGGTTTTTGGTTTTTTGGTTTTTTAGGTTTTTTTGTTTGTTTATATGTTTGTTTTGGTTTTCTATTTGTTTTTTGTTTTTGTTTTTGTTTTCTGTTTTTTGTTTTGTTAGTTATTTATTTATTCATTAGTTTGTTTGTTCATTTATGGTTTTTAAGACAGGGTTTCTCTTATCTCTGGCTCTCCTGGAACTCACTTTGCATACCAGGCTAGCCTGGAACTCAAAAATCTGCCTGCCTCTGCCTTCCAAGTGCTGGGATTAAAGGTGTGCACCACCACACACAGCTTTTTGTTGTTGTTGTTGTTGTTGTTTTGGTTTTTCGTTTTTGTTTTTTATTGTTTTGTTTTGTTTTATTTAGTTAGTTTTTGTTTTTTTTTTGTTTTGTTTTTTTTTCTTTGACAGGGTTTCTTTTATCCCTGGCTGTCCTGGAAGTTACTTTGTAGACCAGGCTGTCCTCGAACACATAAATCTGCCTGCCTCTGCCTTCTGAGTGCTGGGATTAAAGGCGTGCACCACTACACACAGCTTTTTTTTTTTTTTTTTTTTTCTATCTCTTTGTCTTTGTTTGTATATTTTGTAGAACAGTGTCAGTATTTCCAAATCTTTGTCTCTGCCTGAGTATTTATTGTAAATTCCCCATTTAAATAGTAAGAAAATATTACACAAATTCCTGCTCCCTAATTTCTGATCCCTTTACATTTATCGCATGTAATGGTGTAGGATTCCAAATAGTAGGTGTACATTCACTTGTTTCTTCTGTTCTCCCTCACATACAGTCCATAATACTGAATTCTTGTGATCTTTCTTAACTGTCTATACTTCTTATCCGCCTGAGTAGACACATAGCCCCTAGAAATTTATTCTTTGGGGATTTTGTCAGAAAGACTAGGTAGGGTATTAAAAAGAATTATTATTATTATTATTATTTTACATTTCAAATGCTATTTCGAAAGTCCCCTCCCCCATCCCTGCTCCCCTGTCCATCACTCCCACTTCTTGGCCCTGGCGTTCCCCTGTATTGGGGCATATAAAGATTGCAGTACCAAGGGGCCTCTCTTCCCAATGATGGCCAACTAGGCCATAAAAAGAATTATTTTAATAATCTGTTGATATATTGAGTACAATGTTAGTTTTCTGATGGGAGAAGCAGAAATAATAAGTTAATTAAAGGAGATTATTGGATACACAGAATTTACAGCTACCCCGATGTACATAGTGAGGCAATAATTCAAGTAAAACAAATCAAACCTCAGCTACAAAGAAAATTCTTTTTTAGAATACATATAGATTTCAAGGCAAGCTTCACTATCTTTTCAAAAACCTGTATGAAAACAATTTCTTTTTAAAAGAGGGGCAATTTCATGGTAGACAGCTTGTCTAATATATAAAATATTTAGCTTCAACCTAAAATACCAGAAAACAATTGAACTGGAATATTTACTCAAAGACAATGATGGTTATTTATATCTTCTCTGGGAGAGTTGCTCTGGCCATTGGAAGTGATTTTAGGAAATAGCTTTCAAAATCCCTTACTCTGTGGACCTATTCATAATACTCTTTCTAGAACTTGCAGGCATCCTTCGTGTTCTCCACAAGCAGAACTTGATTTCTTCTCTTGTCTTATCTTTCATTCACCTGAACCCACACTTGCCATTTTCTGGCTTTTCAGATTAGTATGTGGAATTTGAGCTTTCAATTCAAGCTAGCACTAGGACTTTCTAGTAAAACTATTTCAAACACACACACACACACACACACACACACACAAATGCTAACTTTTAACCAAAAACAAAATGAAAAGAAAAACTACAAGTAATCTTAGAATTCAAATATACTCTGTGTGTTTTTTTAATTTTTTCAACATATTTCATGGCAGATCAATTAAAATAAATAAAAAATATATACTGTAATATATATGTAATATTCTTTCTTCAGTGGAGACTTGTTTCCTGGTGAAGCTTTCTCTAGTTTCTAAATTGTCAATTTTCATCTAGTTAGATGTGTGGGAAGTACTCTGGTGGATGTGTTTGCTTTAAGGTAATGTATACCAAAAACTAAAGTTTATATACTGAAATCTGTTAACCTTTGTATATTGTGAAGTTTTCAGCAAATACTGCCACAGGGCCCTTTTATGCTTTTTTTTCCCCTCAGACCATATTTATAACAGCACGTCTTAATGAGAAAGGGCTACATTTTTAAAATACAACACTAGAATTTTAGTATGGCTAATCTAAAGGGCACTACTGAAGGATGAAAGAAGGCCCCTTTATATGTTCCTGAATTTCTTTTTCAGCTTCCCCATATTTGATGCCATCATGGTCTTCTTCAACAAGTCTGTCAATCACCAAATAAGAGGTTTCGCCTTGGCCACCATTGCATGGATACTGTGCAGCACATCTATGGGCCTTCCAGAATGGCGAGTTTGGTATTTGGAGGAACCCATGGTTTCCTCCCCAAGCATGGCTTTTATAGGTATGTGGAAGGCCAGTATCTGCCACCATGTTGACAACTCCAGCCACCACAGGGTTTGCCAGCAGTACACCTACCATGATGCCCTTGTGCCATTGGATATTCGATTGGCTCAACATCTGCTCCTGGTTGCAAACATTATTGGTCTGATTGGGACAGTTTGTTCTGTCTTTGCTATACAGCAGTTTTACACAGAAAAACTGAAGAAGAATGACGACAATCCATTTGTTATTTCCGCTGTTCTCAACGCAGTTGCTAGCACCTTCATATTTCTTGCTGTTATGTGTAATTGCTTCTCTGTGCCCAGCAAGGAAGGGGTACGGTTCCTGCCTTCTTTACAAATGCCACTTTTTCCGTATACTCAAAGAGCAGGAAGTGCCATGGGAATGGCAAGCATATCTGCCATACTGTTTTTATTAAGTGCTATAATTTTCATTTCCTACAGTCCTTCAATGGAAAAAGGAAAGATTCCCCTTGTCTGAAAATAAACTTACAGCATGCATAACCTTAAAAATGGAAAATGCTTGGTGGGGACTTTGGGGACTCAGACATTGATCTAATGGGCATTTTAGCTATTGATTTAGATTTTCCATGGATGTCAAGCCCTGCCCTGGGTAGCAGAAAATAGCAAAATGGCATTTATCATTCTTTCCTATTTGGTTTATCACTTCTTTGGTTGAATTGTTTGCTTTAGATTTTTTTCATTTTGTTTTCTTGTTTGGTTGGTTGATTTTTGTTGTTGTTTTGTTGTTGTTGTTATTGTTGTTTTTATCATTCCAACTTTCCAATTTGTGTTACAGAATCTAAATTTTAAATATGTTTGTTTAAGGTAAATAATCAGTAAACACAGTTGTATTAGTCAGGGTTCTCTAAAGGAAGACAATTTATAGAATCAATCTCTCACACACAGCTATATTCTCTCTCACACATACACACCACATACATACACACACACACACACACACACACACACCAGACAGACACACTGACACACTTTATTACAATGACATTACAGGCTTCAATCCAGCTAATGCAATAATGGTTGGCTACAAAGAAAAAGTTCAAAAATCCAGTAGTCATTAAGTCCAGAAGGTGAATATTTCAGTTGCTCTATAATATATGGTAGAATCCTGAAGAAGTATCTAATGTCTGTGAAATAATGGACTTGTTAGCAAGGTGGGGGCAAGCAGACAAACAGCAATAGCTTCCTTCTTCCATTTCCTAATATAGGATTCCAGCAGAAGAGTTGTCCTAGATTAGATCTAGATTAAAGCAGTAGGGGAATTATACCAGTAGGGGAATGTCAGGGCTGTGAGGTGGGAGTGTGTGCGTGGGTGGGGGACCACCCTCATAGAAGTGGGGAGAGGGGATGCCATAGGGGGATTCTGGAGTTGTGGAGACAGGGAAAGAAGAAAACATTAATATCAACCAACCTTTTCTCCTCAGATATTGAATGAATTTGTGTCTTTTTCCAGGTTAAAAAATTCCATAAAGGGTGTGTCTTGTTGTTTTAAAAATTTGGATTTGAATTAATATTAATATTTCAAATTAAGCAAAATCACCTCACAGGCATACCCTCAGTTTTAGGGCTTTAGTTGCAGATGTAGTCAAGTTGATAATAAAGAATAGACTCAAAATAGCATATGTGCAAACGTGTATCAGAATTAGTAAACTTCATATATTCTCTGAAATCAATGCTAAAACTGAAAGCAGACCCATTTTTAATGGCATGATAATAGTTTTTTTTTTCCTTTATTCTGTGAACCCTTATAAAATACATTAATGTTGAAACACTGGTGTAAATAATGTCCCCAATATAATACAACACTCAACTATTTTGAAGTTTTTGCTCCACTTATCTCATTTACCTACAGCCTTTTTAATTCATTTTCCCTGTAAATGTTTTAAATTCCAGGCATCATAATCTTTCATCTCAAATTGCAAATGGATATTTCCTTGTCTGACTATAGTATTTCTTTTAAAATTTAGGAAATTTTCATTTCAAATTAAATTCCTGGAAATGTTATTGACCCACAAGTTATTCTTTAGTTATATTTACATGTAATTTGCTCAGTCTGCCTCTTAGGTTTTTGAATCACAACACTTGTACACACACAAACATATTTGTGTAGTATCCCTTCTACCCATGCAATTTTTGATAATTTTGTTGTGCAGAACAAATTCAATCAATTTCCAGTCAGTTAACTAACTCTGGTTGAGCTCTTTATAAGCAGCAATTCCTGCTTGTTGATAGACACCTGATATAGATGTCTCCTGTTAGGCTCTGCCAGAGCATGAAATTACAGAGGCAGATGCTCATATCCAACCATTGGACTGAGCACAGGTTACCCCAATGGAGATGGTGGAGAAAGGACTGAAAAAGCTGAAAGGGTTTGCAGCCCCATAGGAAGAACAACAATATCAACCAACCAGACCCCCCAGAGCTCCCAGGTACTAAACCACTAAGGAAAGAGTACACATGGAGGGACCCATGGCTCCAGCTGCATATGTAGCAGACGATGGCTTTATAGGGCATCAGTGGCAGAAGAGGCCCTTGGTCCTGTGAAGGCTTGATACACCAGTAGGAGAATGTCAGGGCTGTGAGGTGGGAGTATGTGTGTGAGTGGGGGAGCACCCTCACAGAAGTGGGGGGAGGGGGATAGGATAGGGGGTTCTGGAGTTGTGGAGACAGTGAAAGAGGATAACATTAAAAATGTAAATAAAGAAAATATCCAATAAAAAAGGAGTGAAAGAGAAATATGCAATACAATAAAGGGTTTCTATTAAGAAAACAAAACCAAAAACAAACAAACAAACAAACAAACAAAATCATTTTCTGGGTGGTTCCATGTACTTTTTCCTGAATGTTACTATATAGGTGTTTTATAGTACCTGCCTCTTACTGATAGAAAGTTAGATACAGTTTTTGGCAGATCCTTGAGGAGAAGGCTTAATTTTATTTAAGCCTGATGGTTTCCCCAACTAAAAGTTTTATCTCTACATGGTCCCTGTTTGTATCAATGGTATATTAGCATGCTACAAGGTCATTTTCTGATATGTTTCTAATTAGATGAAAGGATTTTAGAGAATTTGAACTTACCTACTTTGTCTATTTGCTCACTCCACATTCTCATCAAGAAGGTGGAGTAACAGCTTCATCCTTTCCTCTACTTATTTTCAATAATTAATAAAAGAAGTTGAACCTACAGTTTGGGATTTGTTTTAACTTTTTGGTTTTTGAATATTGAAACAGTTCTTGATGTTTCATGAGTGGATTTTTGTCCACTTTTTATGTATATAAATGATCATGGTTTAAGGTGTATTTACAGAGAAGAGTAACTATCCCACTGTGTTTCACACCAAGAACTTAGTAAGTGAACAAATGCTAAGGAGTATGCCAAGTGGATAAAGGCAATTGTTTCTCCAACTGAAGACCTCGGGTTTGACTCTTAGCAATCACATGGTAGCTCACATCTGACTCTATCTACAGACCTAGGGAATCTGACTGTCTTAATAAGGGATTTACTGCTGTGAACAGATACCATGACCAAGGCAACTCTTATAAGGACAACATTTAATTGGGGCTGGCTTATAGGTTCAGTACAGTATCATCAAGGTGGGAACATGGCAGCACCCTGGCCTGAATGGTACAGGATGAGCTGAGAGTTCTTCATCTTCATCTGAAGGCTACTGGTGGAAGACTAATTTCCAGGCAACTAAGGTGAGGGTCTTAAGCCCACACCCACAGTGACACACTTACTCCAACAAGGCTACAACTCCTATTAATGCCATTCCCTGGGCTAAGCATATATTAACCATCACATTGACACCATCTTTGGTCTTGAATATGTACCAGGCATGTTCATGGTACACAGATTTAGATATAGGCAAAACATTTATACATATCATATAAAATAAAACCTAGAAAACATATGTTCATTACAAATATTGATCAAGATTGTAGACTCAGTAATTGTCAATCTATGGCCAGACATGATTCATATGTTCAATATCTCCTGTCTCAATTCAAGGCTTAGAGTAGCTGGTAATATATTCCTAGCATAGGAAAAGTTAGTCTAGCCTGTCAAGAGGTCTTGTTTCCATGTACAGAGGATTAGGAAATTGAACAGAGGTGTGTGACAGTAGGAGATGGGGAACTGAGGGTCACAAACACAAAGTCCCAGATGCCAGGAAAGCATGAGCCTTCCAGGACCATACAGGAATGACCAGACAAAGGAGAGGGAGAACCTGTTGAGACCATATCCTGAGGTTAGGCATGGCTTCCCAGGTGATGGGTTGAGCCACCCACATGTCTGCAAAATTTTAACCCAGTATTGCTACTGTCTAAAGAAATTACAGGGACAAAGAATGGAACTTAGACTGAAGGAATGGGCATCCAGAGACCCCACCTGGTGATGAATCCCACATGCAGACATCAAACCCAGACACTACTGCTGATGCCAAGAAGTGCTTATTGACAGGAGCTTAATACAGCAGTCTCCTGAGAGGCTCTGCCAGATCATGAACAATACAGATGTGGATGCTCACAGCCAAACTTTAGATTGAGCACAGGAACCACAGTAGAATACTTAGAGGAAGGAATGAAGGAGCTGGAGGGCCTTATCTGGCATCAATGGGAGGGGAGGACCTTGGTTTTATAAAGGCTTGATCCCCCAGTTTAGAGTAATGTGAGAGAGGTGAGGGGGAGAGAGTAGATGTGTGGGAGCACCCTCATAGAAGCAGGGTAAGGGGAGATAGTATAGGGAGTTTGCAGAGGGGGAACCGGGAAAGGGTATAACATTTGAAATGTAAACAAATAATTTTTTTTTAAATTAAGAAAATTAAGAAATTAAGAAATTAAGAAATTGAAAGAAAGAAAGAAAGAAAGAAAGAAAGAAAGAAAGAAAGAGAGAGAGAGAGAGAGAGAGAGAGAGAGACTAAATCTAAAGCTTCCCCAAACATCACAAGACCACAAGACTTGTAACTTGAAATAAAGTTTCCTAGCCAAGGGTCGGGAACCTACATAGTGGTTTTGAAGGAGCATTTTAAAAGAAGCCCTTACTAAATTTAAAAACAAAACACAGAAGTTGGGTCTTCTTCTAAAAGCAGACCATAGTGGTGACCAAAGAGGGAGGAATGAAGCTCCAGGTTACACAGGGAATGAATGCAATTGATGGAAGTGTGGATGGAAATAAATCTCTGGAGACTTCTCAGAGATCACAGTTTCAGGATAAGCTCCTTCAGGTTCTCCCAAGCTTGGCATAGCCAGTCAGCCCAGTCCTGTCATATGAGAATTAGTGCTCTCATGTTGTGCGAAAATGAAGCTCTAGGTTGGCTGCCCTGGTCAGAATTGAGCAGAAGTATAAAAGGCCTCTTCATGTAAACAAAGGCATGATGGCATGGCCAGGTGCAGAACAGTATTTGAGCTAAAACCCAACAGACACAAGAGATGCAGACAGGTAGATCTCTGTAAATTCTAGACTAGCACTCTCTGCAAATTAGGACAAGACCTACCACTGATAGATACAGCCACTTGTAGATAACAGTCTCAAATTCAAAATGACATTTTTGCATAATTTTTGCATAATTAATTTTAATTAGGATTAGAAAGGTCATATATATATATATATATATATATATATATATATATATAATTTATATAAATACAAAATACAAAGGGGAATATGAGTGCATTTATCCACATAAAGTAATTTTATATTTTCAATTTGAAAGATAATTCTTTTCTATTGCCAAAATCATTTTGCCTGAGAAAAGATACATTCAACTGGTAAATGGTAAATGTGAAGATCCAGAGTTGGGGTTGGGAAGTGTTCTTTTGCTTTTATGTAACAGGAAAGGAAAAGCTATGCTCATGAAAGCTAATGTGATAATTTCAAGATATTCTGAGCAGCCAATCTGTCTCCGTGGAATATGGAGTTCTCTTGGGAGAAATAATGGCATCTCATGAGAGTTAATTTAAAAAAAAAAAAAAGATGTCATGCTAGACTGAGCATGGACTTTGTAAATGTGGGATCTCATGAGAGAATTGATTACAGCTCATCCTAGTGCATGGCACATGGCTCAAATCGAAAACTGCACAAATATATGATGACCTGAGAATATGTTCATAATAAATGAAAGAAAATTAAATGGATTTAAATAAAGTTTAATATAGAAAAGGGTATTAAATTAAGAAAAGTAAGGGTAAGATAAATTAATCTATATAGAAATTAATCTCCAAAGAAGGGAGAAAGAAATGAAAAATGATATGAACATTTTCAAAAGTACATAGATACTAAATAAATAAACCCATGCCTTTGATCCAAATACTTGAGAGACAAAGGTAGATACAAAAAGATACCTTGGAAGTTTGAGGTCAGACTAAGCTACAGTTAAAATCCAAGTTAGCCTGGACTATACATAAATATGCCGTCTCCATAAATTGTAATTCTTTTAAATTGCTTTAATTGTTTTAAATTATCAAAATTAATGTGGTAATTAGTTCAGTGTTTATGATGCTGAACATTCTTTTTGAAAGAGGTCAAAATATAGAAGACCTAGGTAAAAAGGTGGCTAGTAAATTGGATCAGTCTATACTTTCAATTCAAACTTGAAAAAACAAACAAAAAACAAACAAACAAACAAAAGACCTGCTAGATCCAAGGCATGATGTGTCTGGAGGGAGGATCTAGAGTTGTGTTCACAGGAAAGAACAAAAGGCTTTGGGCTCTTTACAATATAAAAGGAATCAGATTTGGCAGATGGAGACCCACAGAAGTTCTTGGGTAGAGACAAGAACAGGAAAATTGACAAGATCAACATGATAGGTAATGTATACGCTGATCCCTGTACATAAGGACAGCTTCTGGCACTGGCTGAGACTTAAGTGTCTCTAAACAGAGTTTCAGATATATATTGCCAGTGCATCTTGCTGACTACAGACTGTTCAATATTCATCATGCCATCCTTTCTTATGGCATGAATGAAGATTAAAATTTGGTTTATGATCAAACTACCTTCTAAAGAAAGACATTTGCCTTTCAACTGCTCAAAGAAAGAACAGAAAATCTTCTTTACTTGACCTGTGTGAACTAACTGCACCTTCGATACTGCACATTCCATACAAATGACTTTATAGAACCATATTCTACTTGTAAAGTTTGTATGTGGCATAATGGAAGGCCAAGGAACCAGCTCTGACAAGATCCACACTTGAGGATGTTAGGTGCGTGATCCTGCCTTTACTGGTGTTTTCAGAGACTTGACTCAAGAACAATGTCAGGAAGGACTGCTAGTCACAGATAACCTCAGTTCATCTAGCCTTTCACACTGTTTCAGTCAAGACTTCAATTAAGCCTTGAGTCTTCCTCAGGAAGACTCTACAACAAATATTTAATGCTAGTTTTCTTTTGACTTAACCATTTTTTTTCTAATTTCCTTTTGGGTAGCTAAATGGGACTTTTTCACTCCATCTCATCAGTAAGCAATTAATGTCCATCATCCCAGTCCAATAAGGTGAGGTGGATGGTTTTGATCATTTTATGAGTTATAGGTATGTTGTTATTTTAGGGTATGATTTACAAACATAGTCTTGAGCAGGAAATAAATTAAATAGGGATTGTAGACTCAGGGATTTCTATCTTTCCTTTCCCCCCTCTTTATCCTTTTTTCTTAGATAAAGGGAAATGGGGTTGAAAAGAAAACCAGGATATAGAAACATTATAGGAAATTAGACAAATAAGAGTAGATTATTGAATCTATTCTTAAACTAAAATACATTTTACAACCATAATCTTGCATTCATATAGATCTTTGCATTTGATGCAAATTTTAGGATATCAAACCATTGTCTTATTAGATATCAATTTTAATTATCACAAAACATACATACTGAGTTGAGATAATATATAGCTAGAGATATGCAGCATTTGCTTGTTCAGATATACTGTAAATAGATAGATGGTCTTCACAAACCTCAGAGACTCCAGAATATGACACTTAAAAATACATTATTGCTGGGCATGGTGGTGCACGCCTTTAATCCCAGCACTCGGGAGGCAGAGGCACGTGGATTTTTGAGTTCGAGGCCAGCCTACAAAGTAAGTTCCAGGACTGCGCCAGGAATATAAAGAGAAACCCTGTCTCCAAAAACCAATATATATATATATATATATATATATATATATATATATATATATATATATATATATATATCGTTTAAATGTGAGGCAGGCCTGCTCCTGACAATATCATCATTCTACTTTGAAGATGATCAGCATCAATCACTTTCATATGGAGTTGATTCAATTGTGGCATGTCAACTACTGAGCAAATAAAATACCAGTGTTATAATTATATTCAATTTGTAATTGAAATATAAAAAACAATGGTAATTGTAGAGAGAATAGCTTATGTCCAGTATGGATGTGTGACTTGTCAAATAAAAAGCCTATAGCCTATCATTTAGGAAGGAAATAGAAAATATGGTATCAAGGAGGAGAAAGAATTCTGATATGACAGATAGACGCATGGTACCTGAACACAGGTAACCAGCCATGTGGCAAAATGTAGTTTAAAATAAATGGTTTATCTTAAGTTATGATCCTAGTCAGAGAAGACACTAGCTATATGACCAAAGTATTTGTAAATATTTTTTTAAGTCTGAATATTATTTCTGGGAACACAGGGGTATGAGGAAGAACTTCAGCAGGGTCCATTTTTATTCAAATCACCACATTCTACTTCCTGGCCCCCATAGGTTTGTAGCCATACCGTAATGAAAAGAAAAAAAAAATGTACTTAGTTCAGTTTTAAAACTCCCCATAATATACCATAGTCTTAACACTGTTTAAAAGTCCAAAGTTCAAATTCTCTTCTAAGATTCATGGCAACCTCTTACCTGTATGCCCCTGTAAAATCAAAATCAAAGTTTAGATCACATACTTGTAACAGACAATATTATAAAATATGCATTAACATTCTAAACTGGAGTAAAAGGCCAAAACCAGTAGGGCAAACTCAAAGTTCTACATCTCCATGTGTGATATTAAGGAAGTTTGCTTATCTTCAAATCCTTTGAGCTGTGTTGTCTATAACATAGTTCTTTCTCTTGGGGTAGTTCCATACCCTGTTAACAGCTCAGCCTGAGAGAGATTCCAAAATTCTTCAATCTCTAATATATTTGTTTCTCCAAGGCAATCTGGTCATCACATTCACAGCTTCACAAAATGGTCTTTTTGAGGCCCCTGAAACATGGATGTCCTCAGCAGAATTTTTTAGTCATAGGAGACTCTTGTAGCCTTTCTTGTGTTATTGTGTTACACATAGCTGAAGCTCCCAATTTCTTCTGCTTGCTGAGGCAGGAACTTGCTCTCATCTTTCACATACATTTATTTTCAGTTTTTAATCATGTTTGTTTTTTTTTAACTGCTTATGCTTTTACTTAACTTCTTTTCACAAGTTGGAAGCTTAGTTAGATTGGTTTTTGCCTAACGTTACCACTCCCTTTATTTCATTTAATATCTGGTTTTTCTTTAAACTTCTTGGTGCTCCGTTTCTTCAAAAACTGTAGATTTTTACTTTTCCTTGTTCAGTATGCTCCTTTGCAAATTATTAATTATTAAGCAACATAATCAATACTAGGCTCTTTTGAAATATTTGTCAAAGCCATTAGTACAAAACTTTAATTTAGCCTCCAGGGTTTTTTTTTTGGGGGGGGGGGGACAAGAGAAGAAAGGAGCCATATTCTTAGGCAGAATACCATAAGGTCAGTCTGTAGGCCTCTTATTAACATTCTTCTCCTTTGAAACCTCTTTAGCAGGGACATCATAATCAACATTGCTCTCAGCACCACTGTCTCTTATGTTCCTCCTAGTAAGATTTGAGGTTTCAAGTGACAGGCTCAGGGGCTTTCTATTCTGATACCTATGAATCCACAGCTCAGCTACTTTTCTAGCACCATGTCTGCCTGATGCCAACAATTTCCTTACTTGATGATTATGGACTAAACCTCTGAAAGAGTAAGTAGATTTTTATGAAGTTCTTTCTTTTATAAGAATTTCCTTGGTTATGTAGTCTCTTAATGGCAACAGAACAGTAAGTAAAACAGAAGTTAGGAGTCAGGAGAGAGAAATTGAAGTGGCAGACTTAGTAATGTATCTTGTTGGAAAAATAAGGATTTCAGGACTGTGGATATAAACACAGTTGAATGCTTTAATCNAATACAACATATAATGAAGTTATGACTAAGATTAATATCAAAGCATAGCATGGCTTAAGACATGCCTTATTAGCATAATAAATCACTAAATAGGCTGAGTATGACAGATATATAATTTGAATATCTAAATGTTGGAGGGCTAAGTCCACATTACTGAAACTCGTAGCTATACATTTCAGCAGACTAATGGCACAGGTTTTTGTGTTATCAGAGTATTAAGAAAGATTATGTTTAGTAAGGTGCCTATCTTTGTCATCTTATTTTTGACATAGCTGTGAGGTGCCAGAAGCTGTGGAAAGAGCATACTGGTGTGTAATGTGGCAAAGGAAAGAAGAAAAATTATAAGAAGAAATCAAATAATAACTAACATTTAATCTCTGACATTAAGTATTTCAATCAAAACTACTTGCTACATAGGCTTGTTCAGAAATTGATTTTTGGCTAATGATAAAGGCAATTGATAATGACAAGACACCAATATTGAAAAAAACAAACAAACAGTATTCTTTAAGTGCCATGAAAAGAGTTACCTGAGGTGTCTTGATGATTATCTGAAATTGTTCAAATAGTGTGGACAGTATCTTTAAGGCTAGCAGTCATCAGAAGTTCTGAAGACGCATCCTTACTTCAGCAGATAAGAAATCATCCCTCTTATGATTTTGTCTTTATGGAGGAAAGCAAAGACTAGATATTCCTCTTTTGGAGGAATGGATTCTCATGCTTTTGGTAAGCTTGACTCCTGAAGCTTCTCTTTGCCTGAATTTATTTATTATTTGTTAATCTATCTATCTATCTATCTATCTATCTATCTATCTATCTATCTATCTATCTATCTATCTATCTATCATGTATTTAGGTGTACATGTGCATGTGTCTATGCCTGTGCATGTGTGTGTGTGTGCCTGTGTGTGTGAAAGCAAGTTCTTATCAGCCTAGGGCTATATAAGATACCAATGAAAATATATCAAATTTCTTTGTAGACATTTCTGCTGATTGTTTTAAACTATATTTTTTTCTGTTAATAACTCTAAAACTCAACTTTGAAAATAATGGTCATGTGACAATCTTATTGATTTAACAGGAAAATTTACTTATTCAAATTACAAACTATCTTAGAAACTATCTGATAGTTTCAAGGTGACAGTTCCAGTTATCTCCATCCACTATTGTTTTAAACATATATCCTCTTTAATATATATAAATTAAAAGCTTAAAAATGGAGAGTAAGATTTTTTCACTTGACATTATTGTCCATTTTAAAATTGATATTTGGAATGAATGACAATTACTTTACTTTGGACACCAAGAAAT
This sequence comes from Mus minutoides, assembly GCA_902729485.2. Taxonomy (NCBI): domain Eukaryota; kingdom Metazoa; phylum Chordata; class Mammalia; order Rodentia; family Muridae; genus Mus; species Mus minutoides. Next base: position 123,688 of record LR753351.1, on the reverse strand, counting down.
CTCATTTATGGGAATATATGTAGAGATTTCTGATATGTGAATAATATGAGTTCCTTTCTTATTGATACTTTAAATATTTAGTAATTATTTAAGTAGAAACACCAACATTATAATAAAAGACTACATTTTTGTTACTGGATTTAGATGATTTTTATAACTAAAATAAATTAAAACAAATTATTCTCTTGAATATATCTCATTTTAAGATGCATTCCTTGAGAGAAATGATAATTGGAAATTTCAACAAGTGTTCCACTCTCACTACAGTCATAACAGGGATAAAATAACTAGCAATAGTTTATATAATTAATAACCTGTGTGACCAGATATTACTATCCAAGGGAATGTGCTTTTAAATATCAACTATGTTCACTTTATTTCATTTTGTTTCTTTTTTATTAGATATTTTCTTTTTACATTACAAGTGCTATCCCCTTTCCTAGTTTCCTCTGGGGAAGTCCCCTATTTGCTACCCCCACACTGTTCCCCAACCCACCTGCTCCTGCTTCCTTTCTCTGGTATTCCACTGAACTGGAACATATAACCTTTACAAGACCAAGAGCCTCTCTGTAGGGAGCGGCAGTTGCTCAGGAATGGCAGTTGCTCAGGAATGGCAGTTGCTCCGGAATGGCAGTTGCTCAGGAATGGCAGTTGCTCAGGAATGGCAGTTGCTCAGGAATGGCAGTTGCCCAGGAATGGCAGTTGCTCAGGAACGGCAGTTGCTCCGGAAAACTGGGGCTCCCTCTTCAAGCCCTCCTCAAGCAATAGCCCCTCTCGAATGGGCAATATGCTAATGAAGTGTGGCTTGTGACACCAATGAATTGGCAATATGCTAATGGGTGTGGCTTGGTACACCAATCCGCATCCACTACGACACCCTTCCCCCTTCCTTGGGAGAGTATAAAAGCAGCAGTTCTGCTGCTGTCCAGGGTCCTGGGAATCTATTATCAAGGTGCTCCTGAATAAAGGTTGGAAAGCTACAATTCCTTGAGAGAGGGGTAAATCCCCTTTTGCAATTCCTTGAGAGAGGGGTAAATCCCCTTTCCTTTTCTTGTTCCTCCTTAATTTTAAGAGTAGGTTGTAGCCTCCCTTTCAACAATATAGGGAAGCATAACCTCCTTAAAATAGTCTGGGAAGTTTACCAGTACCGCCACTCCATAGTTGATGAGTTCTGATCCCACGAAGATAATTTTCAGTTCCTGAAGAGTTCAGATCCCACGAAGATCTTCTTCAGTTCCTGAAAAGTTCAGATCCCATGAAGATCTTCTTTAGTTCCTGAAGAGTTCAGATCCCACGAAGATCATCTTCAGTTCCTGAAGAGTTCAGATCATCTTCGGTTCTCGGGTTTCAGCACCACTTGCTGGCAGACTCCCTCGACCAGCAAGAAAGTCATACCACCACCGGGATCTTCTCAGTCAGTGAGGAAAAAAGATCCAAGTTAGAGGAATATAAGCATAATCACTGCAGTCAAAAAATAAGCCCCATCCCAAGTTAGGTCAATGCCAATGACTGGATGGATAGACAGTCCCAGTCTGGGAACCAGATGTTGCTTGTGACTATAACCAAGACCCTTGGGAACTGGGGAAAGAAGGCTGAGAGTCAAAATCACAGACTCTGGGAGTCAAGCAATTGGCCACAAGCAGACTCCTTTATTGCAGGAACTGGGCAAAGCTTTGTACCCAACTCCCAGCATCTCCTTGGCTCTGAAGTAGACACATGTGACACACTCTCTTTCTCATTGGTTCCCTGATCCAGCATTATCATTCTTCAGCCATGCTGGCAGATTTTAGGTTCACTCTGGAAAGAATTATCAACAGTACATGTACTAGAATTTCAAGTGGACCTGCTTGGCTAAGTTTTTCCTACAATTTCATACATTTGCACTTTTTCCATATTTTAAAGGGTAAGCCTTAGTTTATCAATCCCTAATTAAAGCATCTCAAGATGAATTATTTTACGTTCTGATACTTATAGAATGTGATTATCAATTAAAATTCCAAACTAATGTTTAATGTAAGAATGAACTATCACTCAATCCCATTACAAACCATAGCTATGAAAGCTGAGCTGTCTTCACTAATGGTAGTACCTAACCAATAATGTCACTCGTATTCTGAAACTATGTGTGCTATACATCTTATTCACTAAGGTGTAAAGTAATATTTTACCAACTTTCTTTAAATAAATAGAGAAAACCTTCTTCCACAATGGCAACTCTTGTGAAAACTCCAATAACTTTAGGCAGGTTTGTCAACATGCCTGTGATAGTCGAATTGATATGGAGCTCAGGAATTTTGTAGCCAAACACACACCAATTTATGAGCAACTAATGAACTTTGAAATACTGGAAATTTAATAGTTATAGTTTGATTTATCATTTTCTTGCATGTGACTTATATTCTTATTTCTCACATATTTTTAGTGGAATAATTAATTATGGATTTAAATTAGCTAAGTATAAAATAAAGATTTTTTTTTAAAAATTATAAGTTAGCTACATTTTTACTGATGTGACATTCAGCTCTTCTAAAAACAGTAAATGAACCTCTTGTGTGTAACTATAAGGCATATTCTTTATAACATTATCTGTATGTCAGTAACAAAAACACACAAATGGTTGTTAAAGATAATGTTTACAGATATACTGAGCAATGTAAATCTTGATCATTTAACTTATACCTGTTTACATGTGTTTAAAAATTATTTCAGTATTTGGGTCTAATAAATATATTAGATCAATCAAGGCAAGACACTTATACTTCACAATAGGATTTTAGTTTTCTTTTTTCTTTTCTTTTCTTTTTTTTTTTTTTTTTTTTTTTTTTTGGTTTTTTGAGACAGAGTTTCTCTTTATAGCCCTAGCTGTCCTGGAACTCACTTTGTAGACTAGGCTGGCCTCGAACTCAGTAATCCACCTGCCTCTGCCTCCCGAGTTCTGGGATTAAAGGCGTGGGCCACCAAGCCAGGCTCACAATAGTATTTTAGAAGTAAAGTACTTTTAATATGTTAATTTAAGAAAAATAGAGATGTAGTTATTCCTAATATGTTGCTTTGATTATTAATGTTCTACTGTGTCTTGACATGCTCTCTCAGAGCTAAGAGAACCTAAGAGAGCTTAGAACATGCAGAAGATTAGGTGTTACTAGATATCATCCCTTAAAATCCATGTACTGTAATATATGACTGAGGAACTGAGTATGGGTAAGCGTAGGATATTTTTATTCTGGGTGACGATGACATTTAATAAACATTAAATAGATCTCCAGGCAGAAACACAGAAGTAATTGCTGGTAACATTCACTTTATCCTTAGTGGAATAGAACCACATAGCAGAAAGTAGGAAAAGTAACCCGACTAACCTCAGTACCAATGTACAGAATATTATCAATGATGGGACTGGCACACCAGTTCCAAGTTGTCACCGCTAGCAGTCCGAGGAGTTCTCCTGTTAGAGTCCTGACACAGGCTAAATATATAGATTTGTGGCTTTAATCAGGAGAGAAAATTTTAAAAATATCTTTTATTAAACAGACATTTATTTTATTTACTTTTTAAATTATCTTTAATCTTTTTATACATTCCAGTCATTATCTGGCTCTCAGTATGACCTGCAATAGTTCCTCATCCCATTTCCTCTCCCTTTTCTCCAAGAGGATGGCCTCATCCCAACCCCACCAGGCCTTCCCACTCCCCAGGGCCTCATGTCTCTCAAGGGTTAGGTACATGTTCCCTCAATGAAGTCAGACTAGGCAGTCATCTGCGCTATATGTGTTGGGGACCTCATATCTGCTGGTATATGCTGCCTGGTTGGTGGTTCAGTATCTGAGAGATCTCAGGAATCCAGGCTAAATGAGACTGCTGGTCCTCCTACAGGTTTCGCCCTCCTCCTCAACTGCTTCCATCTTTCCCCTAATTCAACCACAGTGGTCCCAGGCCTCTGTCCACTGGTTGAGTGTAAGTATGAGCATCTTACTTGTTTAACTGCTTGTTAGGCCTCTCAGAAGAGAGCTATGTTAGTCCCCTGTCTGTAAGCATACCATAGCATCAGTGATAGTGTCAGGCCTTGGAGCCTTTCCTTGAGCTGATTTCAGCCAGTCACTGAACCTCCTTTTTCTCAATCAAGTCTCTTCTTCATTTTTGTCCCTGCAGTTCTTTTAGACAGAAACAATTCTGGGTTAGAGTTTTTGACTGTGGGGTGGCAATGCCATCCCTTTACTTGATGCCCTGTCTTTCTACTAGAGGCAGACTCTACAGGTTCCTTCTTTCCACCTTTAAGTCCTGACCAGTCTTTCACCTCCCAGGTCTCTGGTACATTCTAGAGGTTCCCCCAACCTACCTCTCAAGGTTGTCTGGTGACACAGATACTTTAATGTAAGCTTAAGCATAGGTTTTCAAAAGAAATGAGCTGTTCAAAGAAAATAAAGTAAGACATGTTAAAATATGAATTTAAGTAGTTTCTTTATACCTCTGGCATGCAACTAAGAGGAATAGCAGTAGCCTGTATGTTTCGGCGGTCTGTAATTACAGTATAACACTCTCTCAAAGGATTATTCCCAAGGGAAAATGGCTTTTAGAAACAGAGATTTTAAATATATCGTGAATTCAATTATTTCTCTGCCATCTCCCTGCTGCTGTCTGTGTCTGTGCCCCCCCCACTCAGATTTTCATTATAAAATAGGCCACATTTTTCCTCAGATATACATTTTTGCTATTAGGAGATAAAGAATAAAGAGGCAAAATTAGAGAAAGACATGAAAGTGTGCAGTTAATCTCAAAACTTATGTTTAGTTCTGGTGTAGCCGGTAAATTTGCTATTTCTCAATTACTTTTTAGTATCTTCTTTGAATACACATGTAGGTTTTTGAGGCCTTAATAATTTCTGAAATTTACCAATTTTACTATTTTTTTTAGAGATTATTTTGTACTCCAACTAAAATAGGCTGCACATATCTTATCTTAATAACTACTTCTAAATCTTTTTTTTAAGGACACAAAATAAAATTATTTGAAAGTACCTAAGAGTCTCTATCCAGGGGAATGTTCTCTTTAGCTAGGTTTTTCACAGTTGTAAGTTGAATTAAAATAGTAATCAAATAAAGAACTGGCTAGAGTGTGAAATATGTACTTTTCTTCAAATATGTTCCTGTTCTTTAAATATATATATATATATATATATATATGTGTGTGTGTGTGTGTGTGTGTGTGTGTGTGTGTGTGTATGAAGAAGGGGGCAATATCTGTTAGCAAGCTTAGCAAATACTTGGTCAAAATCAAAACTATGTTCAAATAAACAAAACCAAGTGGCAAAATCAAAATGCTTTCAAATAAACCAAAATAGATACCTTAAACCAAATTCTCTTGAAGCAAAGCCAAAGCATAAAAGGTAGTGATCAAACAGACTGCTTAAATAATCAGCGCACAATAAGTAAATGGAATGTTGATCAAATCAAGGGAGATTTATTGCAAAAACTCATTGCAGTTGACCTAAGGAGAACAAACATGATGGCTTGGACTTAATGGATTCCTATGAGAGTCCAAATCTTTTAAGTTCAGACTCCCTTTTCTAGAACCTGACCTAAGTTTGAACTCAGGTAAACTACTAAGCTGGTACCTAGCATTAGTTTCCAACTTATACCCCAACAAGATCTGCATCTTACTCCAGTTTCCATGTTACCTCTCCACCTAACAAATCTGCATCCCTGGGTTACAAGCCCACCCCGGCCTCAAAACTACCAATGCAAATGGAAGCAGAAGTTAAGTTTATGGTTTGATACCCAACATCATCCAATTGTGTTAAAAGCTATATTAGCACTCCAAGTAGATGCTTGCCAGGCTAGAAACACACCTCCCTTTCCTGCTTGCTGCTTTCTATAAAACCTTGACCCAACAGATGTTCTGAGCTCCTCTATACCAAAACCATCTTGCATATCAGTGGTGGGCTAAGCTCAAGCTAGCTTGAATAAAGGTGCTGGTGTGATTGCATAGGATCTGCTCCTGTCTAAGCTTTTGGGTTTCACCAAGACTTCATTGGCACTACAACTTCAGGTACTTAGTTAGCTTCCATCCAGAAGACCGCTTCTGTTAAAAGTGAATCATTCTTGGAAAATCCACATTGTTGCATCATAACAATTACTATCATAGAACACCATAACTGAGCGCAACTTAGATGGAAAATACTTTATTTTGCTTACAGGTTATAGTCCATCATCAAGGAAATCTAATATGGCTAATAAGAAACCAAGTGTCAGGAAGTGAAGCAGAGAATATGGAGAAAAGTTGCCTACTAGATTATTCACATGACATTATCAGCTGTGGGGAATTGCAGGCTGGTATCCAGTTGAGCTGAGGTCTGAACCCTGATGGTCATAATTCACCTACATGACACAGTCGGCGTTCCCTCATGTTCCTGAAACTCCGGCCCTTGCCTAAGGTACCACCTCCCACAACCCCCACAAGAGAAGCATGGTCAGTGGTCATGTATGCAATGGCCCAAGCTTCTGTCCTTCAGACTAAACTCCTCCTCAGTTACCTAGCAACAGTGAAGACCATAAAAAGGTGTGCTCAGCTTGTACCTTGCTTTCTCTTACTCTTACTCTTATTCCTTTGTCCTCTACCTCTCATTTCTCTCCACTCTTCTCTTTCTCTCTGTCTTCTTCTTTCCTCTCCTCTCTTCCTCTTTCTCTCTTTTTCTCTCTAGCTCCCTCTCTAGCTCCCTCTCTAGCTCTCTCTCTCTCTCTTTCTCCCTATCTCTTCTGCCTTCTCTCTTTCCCCTGCATTTCTGTAATAAAGCTCTGAAAGAATAAACAGTCTCTGCTCCTTTAAGTTCCACTGTGCACTCTGGTTAGTGCTGGGAAACTTATTCCCCTATTCCCTCTCTCCCACAACCCTGGTGGCTTTAGCAAAGTAGCTCGTCCAGGGGTGGGGGGTCCCCAGACAGGGCTGCCCCTTGACCACACTCTGAAGAGTGGGATAGAGGAATTCCCACCGAGAGATGAGTGGATAGGGTAAGTAGCAGCCTTTCCACGCCTGACTGACCAGAGTATAGGGAAACTCTGGCAGGGTAGTGGGCATCTTTTTCCTTTTACCACTTCCCCCCCAGGCCTCATCCCCTTTTATTTTGTTCCCAACAATCACCCTGCTAGCTTATATAATACAGAAACACCTCTGCCCTGCCCACAGTGTATTGGACCTTCACACATCAATCACTAATCAAGAAAATGAACCAAAGTCTACCCTGTTTGTACCAGGTTGACAGAAACTAAACAGTATAACTACTATTCCAAACAAAAAACAAAAAACAAAAAAACAAAAACAAACAAACAAACAAAAACCCTCTCATCTCAAAAGAGATAAATAGGTTTTGCTAGAGACAAATATGAGTGGCCATGAGAGATTTAAGTTGCCTCTAATTCCATATCCCTAAATGAAGGCAGTTTCATGGAGTTTTTATAGTAATAGAACAAAGAAAATCATAAACCAAGGTAGATTTCAATTATATTTGTGAGAACTTTAAGTTTGCAGTTAGAGCAAAGTTATAAATTTCAGCTTTAGGTCTTACATGACCACTGATCTCTTTTGGTTGGATGAAACTGTCATTTTAATACATTCCAGATTGTTAATAATCTCTTAGTCAGAGGATATTAGGTGTTACAATAGGAGGATACTGCATTCAGGGGACTAAAGGTAGCCCAACATAAACTAGTCAGTCTCTAGACCTGCAGCAATTTACTCTCTACAATCATTGCAGTTCTAATCAGTTAAACAAACTTTCAGAATGTTTGTAAATTCTGTTTTTTATTGGAAAATTTTGGTTATATCTCATGGGGAAAGATCGATGAATGTTAGTTTTCATAAAGATCATGTTGATGAAAAAAATAGACAGACATGACTAAACAGTTTATAAGGAAATCTAACCATGAACATTTTTTTCCTGACTTTTTAAAAGCCAGATATCCTTGAGCCTGCGGGCATCATGGTAGCATATTCTTTGTCAGAGGACAGAAATACCAGAAGTGAGTAAGTCAAAATATTTTTGTTTCAGATCTGTTTTATCATTTTTTTTAACACGTTCCCCCCAAAGGAGTAGGACTTCTTTCCTGGAAACCATATGTGAGGATGTAACTAAACCTGAGATGCCTCTGGATACTTGGAATGAAAACTTGACCAATTTGTCTTTTCCTACTACATGTCTTGCCTCCACCCAATCTAGCTTAACTAACTCCAATTCATTAGAGGAAAGTATGAAGAGAAAAGTGTTCCCAGAAGAATAACTTATTATGGTTTATCTCAGGGAGTATCTACTCTTAAAATTTTTGTTGCAACTAGAATAAAGATATGCTTTATCTCTGAGTCCTTAATATTTTAAAATGAAGCTTTTTTCATTGACAAATATAGGTTAAAATACTACCATATATTTAGGGTAGTGGTTAATGCAGCATTGTGTCTGATAACTCTGATTTTAAAATAATTGTAACTCAGCTTTACACATTGTAGGAATTCAGGTTGTATTATTTTTTTTTTACTAGGGAAATTTAGGAATATATGTTATATATTACTGGGAAAGTTAAATTCTTATTGGAGTTTTTATTCTCATTAATAAAACAATTTAAGGACAAACACTGAAGAAAGCTTGAGAATAATTTTATTTTGAAAGAAAATCAACAGTATAATCAAGCTGTAATTCTTTGTAGCTGTTCAGAGGAGAAAAGTATCTATGGGGAAAAAACAAAATTACATATTTTAAAGCTAGGACCTGAGAACACAGACAGGTTCTGTAATAGAGTTTAGAGAGCAGTTGCATGGAAGAAATGATTAAAGATCATAGCAGAGAAATTGAGAATGCCCAAGTTTTAGTATCAAAAAGAGGAGACTGAAGGGAAAGAAAAACTTACACCTTTGCTTAAGGAAAAGCAGTCAAGCCACATCGCAGAGGTCCAGTGGAATTTCCACAAATGTTTGCTAGCATCTGCAATAATGGGAGGGACTTTTGGAAAGAAATGTTTGTCATCTTTTTAGGGGATAGTTATTCTTTATTCATTTCAGCATGTTTTTAGGTGAAATACATTTTCTGGAGCTGGAGAAGATTGTACTCCTCTATAGGTGATTAACTGGTCTAGATTTAATCATTGTTAAGAAGAGACAAGAATAAACTTTGGGTAGTTTTAAATTCTGTGTCTTCACCCAGGGACTTAGGTAACTGTGTGTTCTTTAGTGATTAGGTTACCTCATTCAGGATGATATTCTCCAGATCCATCAATTTGCCTAAGAATTTCATAAATTCATTGTTTTTAATATCTGCATAGTACTGCATTGTGTAAATGTACCACATTTTCTGTATCTATTCCTCTGTTGAGGGACATCTGGGTTCTTTTCAGCTTCTGGCTATTATAAATAAGCCTTCTATGAACATAGTGGAGCATATGTCCTTATTAAAAGTTGGAACATCTTTGGGTTATATGCCTAGGAGAGGTATTAAAGAAGAAAGGACCATCCAGAGACTGCCCCACCTAGGGATACATTCCATATACAACCACCAAACCCAGACTCTATTGCTTATGCCAGCAAGATTTTGCCAAAAGAACCCTGATATAGCTATCTCTTGTGAGGCTATGCCAGTGCCTGGCAAATACAGAAGTGGATGCTCCCAGTCATCTATTGGATGGGACATAGGGCCCCTAAAGAAGGACCTAAAGAAAATACCTAAGGAGGTAAAGGGGTCAGCAACCCTATAGGAGGATCAGTAATATGAACTAACCAGTACCATGCAAAACTGTGTCTCTAGTTGCATATGTAGCAGAGGATGGCCTAGTTGGCCATCAATGGTAGGAGAGGCCCTTGGTTGTGCGAAGATCATATGACCAAGTACAGGGGAATTCCAGGGCCAGGAAGCAGGAGTGTGTGGGATGGGGAGCAGGGTGGGGGGATATAGGGGGCTTTTAGGATAGCATTCAAATTGTAAATGAAGAAAATATCAAATAAAAACAAGAACACTAGCCGGGTGTTGGTAGCACACTCCTTTAATCCCAGCACTTGGGAGGCAGAGGCAGGTGAATTTCTGAGTTTGAGGCTAGCCTGGTCTACAGAGTGAGTTCCAGGACAGCCAGGGCTATACAGAGAAACTCTGTCAAAAAAAAAAAAAAAAACAAAAACAAAAACAACAACAACAACCAAAAAACCAAACACTTGGTGGAAGGGATTATGCCAGCAGTCTTTACTGATTGCTCCTTAGTTCTTATTGACAGCCCTGATAGACAGAATAAGTTTTTTCTGAGACAAATAATACAAAGATTGTCAGAAATCTAATCAGGAAAATCTACTTGAATAGATTGGAGAGTTAGGGTTTGTGGAGAAAAGAGAGCTATAAACTCATTAAAAAAAAAAATCTTTGACAGACTTTTGTCATGTAGATATGCCTTTTGATATAGATTGGCCTCCCTGGTACACTATTTCTTCTGGTTGTGAATTACTTCATCCTGATTTGTCATTAATTAAAATAGGTTTTCAGTTTCTATCTAGAAACTCAAAATAGGCCAGATAATTTTGGAGATTTTAACAGGTTATTTTGAGATTTTTCTACTATGTACAATTGAAGGTAAGTGTGTTTCTTCTATAAGAATTAAGAGTTTAGGCAGGGCACAAGGCCTGGGTGCCGCGCACCCACCCAGGTTTCCAGCGGGACTCTCCCAGCGACCTGGGGACCACTGGTAAGAGGAACACACATCTGTTCCAGTCCAAACTCGTGGGACTTGAGTCTGGTAAGAGGAACACACATCTGCTCGTGGGACTTGAGTCTGGTAAGAGGAACACACATCTGCTCCGCTCCAGCGCAGGGCTCAAGGCCTGGGTGCCGCGCACCCACCCAGGTTTCCAGCGGGACTCTCACAGCGACCTCGGGACCACTGGTAAGAGGAACACACATCTGTTCCAGTCCAAACTCGTGGGACTTGAGTCTGCAGCCAGGAGATAGACAGGCGGGGAGCGGACCCCTTCCCTTCCGGTCCACACTGCTCCGCTCCAGCTCAGGGCTCAAGGCCTGGGTGCCTAGCACTCACCCAGGTTTCCAGAGGGACTCTCCTAGCAATCTAAGGACCACTGGTGAGCAGCCGAACTCAGCATCTGTTCCGGCCCAATCGCTAGCGACCTGAGACACCAGCAGGAGATTGAGAAAAGCCCAGGACAAGACAGACACTCCCTTCTGGTCTGCACCAACACCAGGTCTCCTTGGGCAGGGATGGCAGGAGGTAAGCATAAGAACAGAAGCAACAGAATCCAAGGGTACTTGGCATCACCAGATCCAAACTCACCCACCACTTCAAGTCCTAGATACAACAGCACTCCAGAAAAACAGGACATGGATATAAAATCACTCGTCATAATGATGATGGAGGACTATAAGAAGGAAATGCAGGAAAGCACAGTGAAACATCTAGAAGCAGTTATAGAGGAAAAATTAAGAGAGTTACAGGAAAACAATACCAAACAGGTGATGGAAACGAACAAAGCCATCCAGGACCTAAAAATGGAAGTAGAATCAATTAAGATAAACCAAAAGGAGATAACCCTGGAGATAGAAACCATAGGAAAAAAAATCATGAACCATAGATATGAGCATCAGCAACAGAATACAAGAGATGGAAGAGAGAATCTCAGGCACAGAAGATTCTATAGGAAGCATAGACAAGACAATCAAAGAAAATGCTAAATGCAAAAAGACCCTAACACAAAATATCCAGGAAATCCAGGACACAATGAAAAGACAAAACTTAAGGATAATAGGAGTAGATGAGAAGGAAGACTATCAAACTAAAGGGCCAGCAAATATCTTCAATAAAATAATAGAAGAAAACTTTCCATACCTAAAAAATGAGATGCCCATAAACATACAAGAAGCCTACAGAACTCCAAATAGGCTGGACCAGAAAAGAAACTCCTCCCGACACATAATAATCAGAACAACAAATGCCCTAAATAAAGACAGAATATTAAAGACAGCAAGGGAAAAAGGTCAAGTAACATATGAGGGCAGGCCTATCAGAATTACTCCAGACTTCTCAACAGAGACTATGAAAGCCAGAAGATCATGGACAGAGATTATACAGACACTGAGAGAGCACAAGTGCCAGCCCAGGCTACTATACCCAGCAAAACTCTCATTTACCATAGACGGAGAAACCAAAATATTCCATGACAAATTCAAGTTCACACAATATCTTTCCACGAATCCAGCCCTTCAAAGGATAATAACAGAAAAACACCAACACAAGGACGGAAACTCTGCCCTAGAGAAAGCAAGAAAGTAATCCTTCAACAAACCTCAAAGAAGACAGCCACAAGAACAGAATCCCAACTCTAAAAACAAAAATGACAGGAAGCAACAATTACTGTTCCTTAATATCGCTTAATATCAATGAACTCAATTCTCCAATAAAAAGACAGAGACTATCAGACTGGCTACACAAACAGGACCTGACATTTTGCTGCCTACAAGAAACACACCTCAGAAAAAATGACAGACACTACCTCAGAGTGAAAGGCTGGAAAACAATATTCCAAGCAAATGGCCCGAAGAAAAAAGCTGGGGTAGCCATTCTAATATCGAATAAAATAGACTTTCAACCCAAAATTATCAAAAGAGACAAAGAGGGGCACTTCATACTCATCAAAGGCAAAATCTTCCAAGAAGAACTCTCAATTCTGAATATCTATGCTCCAAATGCAAAAGCAGCCACTTTCATTAAAGAAACTTTAGTAAAGCTTAAAACACACATTGCATCTCACACAATAATAGTGGGAGACTTCAACACTCCACTCTCATCAATGGACAGATCCTGGAAACAGAAACTAAACAGAGACTCAGTCGAACTAACAGAAGCTATAAAACAAATGGACTTAACAGATATCTACAGAACATTTCATCCAAAAACAAAAGGATATAACTTTTTCTCAGCACCTCATGGAACCTTCTCCAAAATTGATCACATAGTTGGCCACAAAACAGCCCTCAACAGATTCAAAAATATTGAAATTGTCCCATGCATCCTATCAGATCACCATAGACTAAGGCTGCTCTTCAATAACAACATAAGAAGCAGAACACCATCATTCACTTGGAAACTGAAAAACATTCTACTCAATGATACCTTGGTCAAGGAAGAAATAAAGAAAGAAATTAAAGACTTTCTAGAGTTTAATGAAAATGAAGCCACAACATACCCATACTTATGGGACACAATGAAAGCATTCCTGAGAGGTAAATTCATGGCTCTGAGTTCCTACAAAAAAAAAAAAAGGAGAGAGCTTACTCCAGTAGCTTGGCAGCACATCTGCAAGCTCTAGAACAAATGGAAGCAAAGTCACCTAAGAAAAGTAGACGGCAGGAAATAATCAAACTCAGTGGTAAAATCAACCATGTAGAAACAAAAAGAACTATCCAAAGAATCAATCAAACCAGGAGCTGGTTCTTTGAAAAAGTCAACAAGATAGACAAACCCTTGGCCAGACTCACTAGAGGGCACAGGGATGGCATCCAAATCAACAAAATCAGAAATGAAAAGGGAGACATAACAACAGATCCTGAGGAAATTCAAAACACCATCAGATCCTTCTACAAAAGATTATATTCAAAAAACTGGAAAATCTGGACGAAATGGATAACTTTCTAGACAGATACTAAGTTCCAAAGTTAAACCAGGATCAGATTAATGACCTAAACAGCCCTATATCTCCTAAAGAAAAAGAAGCAGTCATTAATAGTCTCCCAACCAAAAAAATCCCAGGACCAGATGGTTTTGGTGGAGAGTTCTATCAGACCTTCAAAGAAGACCTAGTTCCAGTTCTTCTCAAAGTATTCAACAAAATAGAATCTGAAGGTACACTACCCAATTCATTCTATGAAGCCACAATTACTCTGATACCTAAACCACACAAAGACACAACAAAGATAGAGAACTTCAGACCAATTTCACTTATGAATATTGACGCAAAAATGCTCAACAAAATTCTTGCCAACCGAATCCAAGAACAAATCAAAACGATCATTCATCATGACCAAGTACGCTTCATCCCAGGAATGCAGGGAATGGTTTAACATAAGGAAATCCATCAACGTAATACAATATATAAACAAACTCAAAGATAAAAAACACATGATCATCTCCTTAGATGCTGAGAAAGCATTTGACAAAATCCAACACCCATTCATGATAAAGGTCTTGGAAAGATCAGGAATTAAAGGCCCTTAACTAAACATGATAAAAGCAATCTACAGCAAACCAGTGGCCAACATCAAACTAAATGGAGAGAAACTAGAAGCAATCCCACTAAAATCAGGGACCAGACAAGGCTGCCCACTTTCTCCCTACCTATTCAGTATAGTACTTGAAGTCCTAGCCAGAGCGATTCGACAACAAAAGGAGGTCAAGGGGATACAAATTGGAAAGGAAGAACTCAAATTATCACTATTTGCAGATGATATGATAGTATATATAAGTGACCCCAAAACTCCACCAGAGAACTCCTAAACCTTATAAACAGCTTTAGTGCAGTAGCTGGATATAGAATTAATTCAAACAAATCGATGGCCTTTCTCTATATAAAGGATGAACTGGCTGAGAAAGAGATCAGGGAAACATCACCCTTCACAATAGTCACTAACAATATAAAATATCTTGGTGTGACTCTTACAAAGGAAGTGAAAGATTTGTATGTCAAGAACTTCAAGTCTCTGAAGAAAGAAATTGAGGAAGATCTCAGAAGATGGAAGGATCTCCCATGCTCATGGATTGGCAGAATCAATATAGTAAAAATGGCTATCCTGCCAAAAGCTATCTACAGATTCAATGCAATCCACATCAAAATTCCAACTCAATTCTTCAAGAATCTAGAAAAAACAATTAGCAAGTTCATCTGGAATAACAAAAAACCTAGACTAGCACAAACTCTTCTCAACAATAAAAGAATATCTGGTGGAATCACCATGCCTGATCTCAAGCTGTACTACAGAGCAATCGTAACAGAAACTGCATGGTACTGGTACAGCAACAGACAAGTAGAACAATGGAATAGGATCTAAGACCCAGAAATGAATCCACACACCTATGGTCACCTGATCTTTGACAAGGGAGCTAAAACTATCTAATGGAAAAAAGACAGCCTTTTCATCAAATGGTGCTGGCACAACTGGCAGCTATCATGTAGAAGACTGGGAATTGATCCATTCTTATCTCCTTGTTCTAGGGTCAAGTCTAAGTGGTTGAAGGACCTCCACATAAACCAGAGACACTGAAACTTATAGAGGAGAAAGTGGGGAAAAGCCTCGAAGATATGGGCACTGGGGAAAAATTCCTGAACAAAACAGCAAAGGCTTGTGCTGTAAGATCAAGAATTGACAAATGGGACCTCATTAAGTTGCAAAGCTTCTGTAAGACAAAAGGGCCACCAACCGTTTGGGAAAGGATCTTTCCCAATCCTAAATCAGATCGGGGACTGATATCTAATATATATAAAGAACTCAAGAAGGTGGACACCAGAAAACAAATATCCCCATTAAAAAGTAGGCCACAGAGTTAAACAAAGAATTCTCAACTGAGGAATACCGAATGGCTGAGAAGCACTTGAAAAGATGTTCAACATCCTTAATCATCAGGGAAATGCAGATTAAAACAACCCTGAGATTCCACCTCACACCAGTAAGAATGGCTAAGATCAAAAATTCAGGTGACAACATATGCTGGCGTGCATGTGGAGAAAGGGGAACACTTCTCCATTGTTGGTGGGAATGCAAGCTGGTTCAACCACTCTGGAAATCAGTCTGGCGGTTCCTCAGAAAAATGGACATAGTACTACTGGAAGATCCTGCAATACCCCTACTGGGCATATATCCAGAAGATATTCCATCTGGTAATAAGGACACATGCTCCACTATGTTCATAGCAGTCTTATTCATAATAGCCAGAAACTGGAAAGAACACAGATGTCCCTCAACAGAGGAATGGATACAAAAAATTTGGTATATTTACACAATGGAGTACTACTCAGCTATTAAAAACAATAAATATATGAAATTCCTAGGCAAATGGATGGATCTGGAGGCCATCATCCTGAGTGATGTAACCCAATCACAAAAGAACTCACATAACATGTACTCACTGATATGTGGATAATAGCCCAGAAACCTAGACTACCCAAGATACAATTTACTAAACACATGAAACTCAAGAAGGAGGATCAAAATGTGGACATGTCACTCCTTCCTACAAAGCACACATTGAAGAAGTTACAGAGATCAAGTTTGAAGCTGAATCCAAAGGTTGGGCCCAATGACTGCGGTGCCAGGGATCCATCCCACAATCAACCACCAATCATAGACACTATAGCATATGCCAGCAAGATAGTGCAGAAAGTCCCGGATATAGCTGTCTCGTGGGAGACTATACCAATGCCTGGCAAACATGGAGGTGGAAGCTTACACTCAGGTATTAGATGGAACACAGTGTTCCCAAGGAAGGAGCTAGAGAATGTACCCAAGGAGCTGAAGGGGTCTTCAACCCTATAGGTGGAAGAAGAACATGAACTAACTAGTAGCCCTGAGCTCATGTCTCTAGCTGCATACATAGAAGAGGATGGCCTAGTTGGCCATCATTGGGAAGAGAGGCCCCTTGGTCATGCAAACTTTACATGCCCCAGTACAGGGGAACACCAGGGCCAAGATGTGGGAGTGCGTGGGTAGGGGAGCAGGGCTGGGAGGGGGGAGGGTATAGGGAACTTTTTGGATAACACTTGAAATGTAAATGAAGAGATTATCTAATAAATGTTGAAAAAAAAAAGAAAGATAATCTGCTGTAGATTCATTAGATAGCTCAGAAGATCATTAGGAATGCCGATGAATGATCATGCTGCATGCTTATAGATAGTTGCTGAAAAGAATTGAAAATTGTAATATCCTTGTATATATAATAATTTTATGATATTATTTTGATTCAGTATTAAAGTACAATGTCCACTAAAAAAAAAAAAAAAAAAAAAAAAGAATTAAGAGTTTCCCCGCAATATTTCCTCTGAGCCCAGGGGACACAGCTAGGGCCTATCCTGCAATTCACAAACCCCAGGACTTTAAGATCGCAGCATCGGGGTTACGAGTGAGTGCAGTGCAGAGGTGGTGTTGGGAGCAGTGGGTCAGCAGTTCCCAGCAGGGGCAAGATCCGAGAACTCCGCCCCACCAGAGGCTGGGCCTCTCCCAGCCAGAGCACCACCCACCCCACCATCTTTCCTCTGAGCCCAGCAACTCCCAGGACTTTAAGAATACATCAGAAGCTCAGGGCTCGGGCCGCAGGCACTGTGCACTCTCATAGGCTCCTTCGGGACCCTCCAAGCTACCTGGGGAAATATAGTGCAGGGGGACAAAGCCTCGGTTCTAGCCCAAGCTCGTGGAACCTAAGACACCAGCTGGGAGATTGATAGTGGCCCAGGGCAGAACAGCCCCTCCCTTCCGGTCTGGTCCATCCCACCCAGCTCCAGCTCGGGTCTTGCCACAGGTGCTATGCACTATCCTAGGCTCTTTCGGGACTCCCCAAGCTATCTTGGGACCTGAGGTGAGCAGGGGAACACAGCCTCTGTTCAGGCCCAATCTCGTGGAACTTGAGACATCAGCCAGGAGATTGATAAAGGCCCAGGGCAGAACAGCGGGTCCTTTCTGGTCTGCACCAACGCCAGGTTTCCTCAAGCAGAGATGGCAGGAGGCAAGCCTAAGAACAGAAGCAATGGAATCCGAGGGTACTTGGCATCACCAGATCCAAACTCACCAACCACATCAAGTCCTAGATACAACAGCACACCAGAAAAGCAGGACATGGATATAAAGTCACTGGTCATGATGATGATGATGGACTATAAGAAGGAAATACAGGAAAACACAGATAAACAACTAGAAGCATCTAAAGAGGAAAAATTTAGAGAGTTACAGGAAAACACAGAAAAACAACTAGAAGCATTTAAAAAGGAAATACTTAGAGAGCTACAGGAAAACAATACGAAACAGGTGATGGAATGGAACAAAACCATCCAGGACCTAAAAATGGAAGTAGAAACAATTAAGAAAAACGAAAAGGAGATAACCCTGGAGATAGAAACCATAGGAAAAAAATCAGTAACCATAGATATGAGTATCAGCAACAGAATACAAGAGATAGAAGAGAGAATCTCAGGCACAGAAGATTCTATTAGGAGCATAGACAAGACAATCAAAGAAAATGCTAAATGCAAAAAGATCCTAATACAAAATATCTAGGAAATCCAGGACACAATGAGAAGACCAAACTTAAGGATAATAGGAGTAGATGAGAAGGAAGACTATCAAACTAAAGGGCCAGCAAATATCTTCAACAAAATAATAGAAGAAAACTTTCCATACCTAAAGAATGAGATGCCCATAAACATACAAGAAGACTACAGAACTCTAAATAGGCTGGACCAGAAAAGAAATTCCTCCCGACACATAATAATCAGAACAACAAATGCACTAAATAAAGAGAGAATATTAAAGGCAGCAAGGGAAAAGTGTCAAGTAACATATAAGGGCAGGCCTATTAGAATTATTCCAGACTTCTCACCAGAAACTATGAAAGCCAGAAGATCATGGACAGAGATTATACAGACACTAAGAGAACACAAATGCCAGCCCAGGCTACTATACCCAGCAAAACTCTCATTTACCATAGATGGAGAGACCAAAGTATTCCACGACAAACTCAAATTCACACAATATCTTTCCACAAATCCAGCCCTTGAAAGGATAATATCAGAAAAAACACCAATACAAGGACGGAAACTCTGCCCTAGAGAAAGCAAGAAAGTAATCCTTCAACAAACCTAAAAGAAGACAGCCACAAGAACAGAATCCCAACTCTAAAAACAAAATGACAGGAAGCAACAATTACTGTTCCTTAATATTGCTTAATATCAATGGACTCAATTCTCCGATAAAAAGGCATAGACTATCAGACTGGCTACACAAACAGGACCCGACATTTTGTTGTCTACAAAAAACACTACCTCAGGAAAAACGACAGACACCACCTCAGAGTGAAAGGCTGGAAAATAATATTCCAAGCAAACGGCCCGAAGAAAAAAGCTGGGGTAGCCATTCTAATATCGAATAAAATAGACTTTCAACCCAAAATTATCAAAAGAGACAAAGAGGGGCACTTCATACTCATCAAAGGCAAAATCTTCCAAGAGGAACTCTCAATTCTGAATATCTATGCTCCAAATGCAAGGGCAGCCACTTTCATTAAAGAGACTTTAGTAAAGCTTAAAACACACATTGCACCTCACACAATAATAGTGGGAGACTTCAACACCCCACTCTCATCAATGGACAGATCCTGGAAACAGAAATTAAACAGAGACTCAGTGGAACTAACGGAAACTATGAAACAAATGGACTTAACAGATATCTACAGAATATTTCATCCTAAAACAAAAGGATGCACCTTTTTCTCAGCACCTCATGGCACCTTCTCCAAAATTGATCACATAGTTGGCCACAAAACAGCCCTCAACAGATTCAAAAATATTGAAATTGTCCCATGCATCCTGTCAGATCACGATGGACTAAGGCTGCTCTTCAATAACAACCTAAGTAGCAGAACACCATCATTCACTTGGAAACTGAACAACACTCTACTCAATGATACTTTGGTCAAGGAAGGAATAAAGAAAGAAATTAAAGACTTTCTAGAGTTTAATGAAAATGAAGCCACTACATACCCAAATTTATGGGACGCAATGAAAGCATTCCTGAGAGGTAAATTCATAGCTCTGAGTTCCTACAAAAAAAAACAAAATGGAGAGAGCTTACACCAGTAGCTTGGCAGCACATCTGCAAGCTCTAGAACAAATGGAAGCAAAGTCAACTAAGATGAGTAGAAGGCAGGAAATAATCAAACTCAGTGGTGAAATCAACCATGTGGAAACAAAAAGAACTATCCAAAGAATCAATCAAACCAGGAGCTGGTTCTTTGAAAAAGTCAACAAGATAGACAAACCCTTGGCCAGACTCACTAGAGGGCACAGGGGTGGCATCCAAATCAAGAAAATCAGAAATGAAAAGGGAGACATAACAACAGATCCGGAGGAAATACAAAACACCATCAGATCCTTCTACAAAAGGTTATATTCAAAAAACTGGAAAATCTGGATGAAATGGATAACTTTCTAGACAGATACCAAGTTCCAAAGTTAAACCAGGATCACATTAATGACCTAAACAGCCCTATATCTCCTAAAGAAATAGAAGAAGTCATTAATAGTCTCCCAACCAAAAAAAGCCCAGGACCAGATGGGTTTAGTGCAGAGGTCTATCAGACCTTCAAAGAAGACCTAGTTCCAGTTCTTCTCAAAGTATTCAATAAAATAGAATCTGAAGGCACACTACCCAATTCATTCTATGAAGCCACAATTACTCTGATACCTAAACCACATAAAGACACAAGAAAGATAGAGAACTTCAGACCAATTTCCCTTATGGATATCTATGCAAAAATACTCAACAAAATTCTCGGCAACTAAATCCAAGAACACATCAAAACGATCATCCATCATGACCAAGTAGGCTTCATCCTAGGAATGCAGGGATGGTTTAATATACGGAAATCCATCAACTTAATACACTATATAAACAAACTCAAAGATAAAAACTACATGATCATCTCCTTAGATGCTGAGAAAGCATTTGACAAAATCCAACACCCATTCATGATAAAGGTCTTGGAAAGATCAGGAATTCAAGGCCCTTACCTAAACATGATAAAAGCAATCTTCAGCAAACCAGTGGCCAACATCAAACTAAATCGAGAGAAACTGGAAGCAATCCCATAAAATCAGGGACCAGACAAGGCTGCCCACTTTCTCCCTACCTATTCAATATAGTACTTGAAGTCCTAGCCAGAGCGATCGACAACAAAAGGAGCTCAAGGGGATAAAAATTGGAAAGGAAGAACTCAAATTATCACTATTTGCAGATGATATGATAGTATATATAAGTGACCCCAAAAACTCCACCAGAGAACTCTTAAACCTGATAAACAGCTTTAGTGCAGTAGCTGGATATAGAATTAACTCAAACAAATCGATGGCCTTTCTCTATACAAAGGATGAACTGGCAGAGAAAAAGATCAGGGAAACATCACCCTTCATAATAGTCACTAACAATATAAAATATCTTGGCGTGACTCTTACGAAGGAAGTGAAAAATTTGTATGAAAAGAACTTCAAGTCTCTGAAGAAAGAAATTTAGGAAGATCTCAGAAGATGGAAGGATCTCCCATGCTCATGGATTGGCAGAATCCATATAGTAAAAATGGCTATCGTGTCAAAAGCTATCTCCAGATTCAATGCAATCCCCATCAAAATTCCAACTCAATTCTTCAAGGATCTAGAAAAGACAATTAGCAAGTTCATCTGGAATAACAAAAAACCTAGACTAGGGAAGACTCTTCGGAACAATAAAAGAACCTCTGGTGGAATCACCATGCCTGACCTCAAGCTGTACTACAGAGCAATCGTAACAAAAACTGCATGGTACTGGTACAGCAACAGACAGGTAGATCAATAGAATAGGATCGAAGACCCAGAAATGAATCCACACACCTATGGTCACCTGATCTTTGACAAGGGAGCTGAATCTATCCAGTGGAAAAAAGACAGCCTTTTCATCAAATGGTGCTGGCACAACTGGCAGCTATCATGTAGAAGACTGGGAATTGATCCATTCTCATCTCTTTGTACTAAGGTCAAGTCTAAGTGGTTGATGGACCTCCACATAAAACCAGAGACACTGAAACTTATAGAGGAGAAAGTGGGGAAAAGCCTCGATGATATGGGCACTAGGGAAACATTCCTGAACAAAACAGCAAAGGCTTGTGCTGTAAGATCAAGAATTAACAAATGGGACCTCATAAAGTTGCAAAGCTTTTGTAAGAAGAAAGATACTGTCAACAGGACAAAAGGGCCACCAACGGATTGGGAAAGGATCTTTCCCAATCCTAAATCAGATAGGGGACTGATATCCAATATATATAAAGAACTCAAGAAGGTGGACAACAGAAAATCAAATATCCCCATTAAAAAGTGGGGCACAGAGTTAAACAAAGAATTCTCAACTGAGGAATACCGAATGGCTGAGAAGCACTTGAAAAAATGTTCAACATCCTTAATCATCAGGGAAATGCAGATCAA